>KI919318.1:19135-45032 GCA_000473525.2 Anopheles melas | reverse complement strand
CGCCGCTAATGTGTGGCCGGACCACATTATGAAAGTGCAGCCGGGAAGGGCGTCTCGGACGGTGCAAATTGCATTGGTAAAAACAGTAATCATTCATATAAATATGCGCTTCACGTTGCTAATCGTTCTGAAAAGAGATGAGCCCCCCTCCCCGCTCGAGCTGGCCGGAAGCGGTGAAAGCGAATGCTCTCCACAGCTTTGCGCAAGCCTGCGTAATAGCGCCAAAGCCAAATGAAAATACTTTACCGGAATAGCTCGCGCAGCCGCCTTAGTAGTAATGAAACACTTACACTGCCGCCCATTCGCGTTTTCCGCTTTTACTTTTTGCTCTGTTTTTGTTTTTTTTTCTTGTTTTGCTCTGCTTCTTTTACACAACACACACACACACACGCTTGGTAGAGAGAAGTGCGCCCAAGGGTGTTCTTGTTTGGTTCCAGCTCAGAACTTTACCACTTTGCGGCTTCAATAAGCGGCGTTTATGAGAGTGTTTGTGTGTGTGTGTGTGTGTATGGTAATTAGAATCCAGTAAACGGTTCAGCTTCTTTTTTTCGTTTTTTGAGCTGCTTATTATGGCGCGATCGAAAGTGAACTTGAAGGCTTAGTAAGTGGGCGTTTTTCTCGTATGACGTCAGTGCAATTAGATTCATATTCTTCTGAGTTTTTTTTCTAATTTGAATTGGATTTTTTGGGGGTAAAGGGAACGAACCCGATAGAATTCGATAGAATTCTTCTTATAAAAGTAAAAAAATCTACTCAAAAAGTTATTTACGAAATTATCTCACAACATTGTCCCTTCTAACTGCCTGCTCGATTACATCAACACTTATTTGTTCACTCAATCAGTCACATTGACCTTGAGCCAGTTGATGATCGCAGACGCAATTGATAGCTAACGACCTCCGTTTCGGATCGCTGCAGCCAGTCATTCCACAGGAGGAGGATGTTGCCATTTTCCATCACCAGCGGCAGTTTTGCGCGACAGGCCACGTGCGACATGGTTTATTGCACCGCACTCGGCTGTACGCGGTTAAAGTTACACCTGTCAAACACTCTCCAAAACAAGCAGCGAACCCAAGCGATTTCGGTACAGTGATGCAAAGAGCAGCAGCTATCGGTGAGCTTTTTCCTCAATGGCTTTAAATTCCATTCATAAACAACCTGTTAGTTCAAGCCGAACCACAAGTGATATATAAAGAGAGAGATTTGTCAACTGTTATCGATAAAAACAGAGAGTGGTAGCTAGTGCGCATGTCGGGAAGGTCGGAAAAGTGACTCCGTTTTCCGCACGGTCGACACTTTTCCAGTCGAATATGGACTAGCGTGAGGGAAGCTTCGGTTTTTAGAACGAAGGAGGGTTTGCGTGAGGGAGATAGAAAGCAAGAGAGTGAAGTGAGTGAAGGAAAAGAGTGTCCTGTGGGAAATTTTCCTTTCCCTTGCCGTGGATGGGGTGGTCGTGGATGGGAAAGAAAAGTTCACAGTTTGACCTTGTTTGATTGCTAGCCCTTCGCGGTGAAAAGAAGGGCTAATTGCTTGCCTGGTTTGTTGGTTCACAGGACAGGGCAGCTTTGTGGTTTTCCCCACCCACTCAAGTAGTGAATCATTGTTTTATTGGTGTCACAGGGGCAAAAATACTGCATCAAACGGAACCGTCAACGCGGGTATGTGTGAAGTGTTCTAAATGAATCAGTAATATCGGCTAAAAAGTTAATACAAGCTAATTAAATTAGCGCCTCCTTTGTGATACAGTGTGTGTGTGTGTGTGTGTGTGTGTGTGTTTTGTGTTCAGTTTTAAAGGCAAGCGTGTAAATTGATATAAAAATCAGACCCCAAGCGATGACTATCACACGAACTCAGCTCAGCTTTAATTAACTTTGCTCAAGAAAATCATAATTTTAACCAATAGCAATCCCCGTTGTCTACGCGAAGTGAAGCGTGAAGTTCGAAGCACACCCAATCACACAATGTCGATGATCAAATGCTGCTTCGAGCCGCTGGAGATGCCCGAGTTCCTGGACTCGTTCGTGAAAAAGTGCACCGAAGGATGTAAGTTTTGTCGCAGGGCCTATTACATAACGGTAGGAAACGGTTAATGTTTACCAAGGGAATTGGGGGGGGGGGGGGGGGGGAGGGGGTGGTTTGATATGAGGGTAATGGTAAGAGCGAGAGCCATCGCGTGACTGCACGGGAACATGGTTGACTACTTCCGGACTACACGAAAAAGGTCCTCGGCAGGATAATAAATATTCGCTGTGGATGGTGGAATATCGATTTAAGGGCAATTAAATAATGCACTGGCCGTTTTGGGGAATTACAGTTGATGCATTTACTTGAAGTTTTTTTAGAATTATATAAAAATATCGAAAACGTGGTATAAAGAATGGTGTTTAATGCTTATAAAGCGGATAGAAGAGTCGAATATTTATTTATTTATTTTTTGTCTCTAAATTTCTAAACGAATCTACACATGGAGACGCCAGATCCTACAAAACCGGATGTGGTTCAACTCCCACTTGGAGCTTGCCCTGGCCTTTTTACAGTAGTAAAATAAAACTTATTGAATGACAAGAAATTAAAAAGACTTTGCAAACTATGCAACAATTATGATTTGAATTACTTTGTGATGTTCCGTATAATATTTATTCCTTTCCACTAGCTAATATCTTTGCGAGGAGTAAATCTCTTAATCTTGCCTTTTTACATACTTGCAGCAACATTTTATCAAAATAAATATGTAAACCAAATACTTTTTGCATCTTTTTTCGCTTTTAAAACTAATCGAATCATAATTTGATCTGTAAAAATCAATTTTTAATACATTTCCCTCGCGAAGTTGCAACGGTTTCGGGATGCACATTTTAAATCCGCTCGAAATCATGCAGCACTGCTCGACCTCCACCGGACACGGACGTTTGACAGTTTGAAAATGTTTATTTACGTTTTAATTGCGAACACGTATTCTATTAAAATTGTACTTTCCTTATAAAATGTAATTTTTGTACAAGCTAGAAGATTAAATAACTCCCAAAACACGAAAAAAAACCTTTCAAAAACAGCTGATACGGAAACCGAACCAGTATGACGTCATGCGTCATTTGCGGCTGAAACAAAAATCAGTTCTGCCTCTTCCTTCGCCTTGTTCGTATCACCCACCTTTCCGTTCACTGAACAACCTTTTGCGAAAGTGTCCCTGGTGTTTTGTGTTTCCGATAAAAATGCGCCCCAATTAGTCCCCCTCCCACAAACCCAGGCGTGTGCGATTGTGATGTGTAATCACCAGCAAGGCAGGGAAAGAAGCCTCTAGCAAAGTAGTTTTGTTCCACTGCCATCACCGTGTGTGCGTTCTTTTTGCTTCATCCAAGTGCTCCAGCAACTCACTCCTATCGAAAATGCTAGGTAAACAGTCCGTGTCCCAAGCAAGAAATGGAAGAAACTGCTTGAGGAACGAAATTCCTACCCCAAACATCATCGGCCCCGGTGTTGCTGTTGGATGAGAAAATTAATCGTGAATCTACTGATTGCAGGTTGCTGCGGTTGCTGTTCGGCGTTGCGGCCCCGCTACAAGCGGCTGGTGGATAACATCTTTCCGGCCAATCCGGAGGACGGATTGGTGAAATCGAACATGGAAAAGCTCACCTTCTACTCGCTGCGCTCGCCGGAGAAGCTGGACCGGATCGGGGAGTATCTGTACCAGCGTGCCTCGAAGGACATCTACCGCAAGCGGTACAAATTCGTCGAGATCGCGATGGAAGCGATGGATCTGCTGCTGATGGCCTGTCATGCCCAGATACTGAACCTGTTCGTCGAATCATTCCTGCGCATGGTGCAGAAGCTACTGGAGGACACGAATCCGACACTGCAGATCATGGCCACCAATTCGTTCGTGCGGTTCGCGAACATCGAGGAGGACACACCGTCCTACCATCGGCGGTATGACTTTTTCATCTCCAAGTTTTCCTCCATGTGCTACGGCAACAACGACGACATGGAGCTGCGCGACAGCATCCGGATGGCCGGCATCAAGGGGCTGCAGGGCGTCATCCGCAAGACGGTGTCGGACGATTTGGTGGCAAACATTTGGGAGAAGCAGCACATGGAGAAGATTGTTCCCTCGCTGCTGTTTAACATGCAATCGGGGCCGTCAAAATCGACCGACACGGAAGCGACCCCGTCGACGCCACCGTTGCTGGCGGAAGCGGTACTGCGGGAGCTGGTCAGCAGGGCATCGTTTGGGCATATCAAATCGGTGCTGAAGCCGCTGCTCACGCATCTGGACCATCATAAGCTGTGGGTGCCGAACAAGTTCGCGATCGACACGTTCCGCATTGTGATGATCTCGATCCAACCGCAGTACTCGTACACGGTGGTGGAAACGCTCATGTCGCATCTAGACCAAAATCTAACTTCCTCGCCCAAAACGCGAACCTCGCTTGCGGTCGTGCTTTCCAAGATTATTGCCATCGCCGCGGGTGAAAGTGTCGGCCCATCGGCACTGGATATTATTAACAATCTGCTGATGCACCTGAAGACGAGCGTTAGCACGCAGCACGACGAATCAACGCCGGAAGAGACGCAGTACCAGGAGGCACTGATCAACGCACTGGGCGAGTTCGCCAACCATCATCCCGACTATCAGAAGATTGAAATAATGCTCTTCATCATGAACACGGTGCCGGATCCGTCGCACAAGAGCAAGGGTGACCATCTGCTGCAGAACATTCTGCTGAAGAGTTTGCTGAAGGTGGGCACCCAATACCGAACCGTTTCGTTCGAGAAAGCATTCCCCGTGTCGTTCCTGCAGCCGCTGCTCAAGATGGCACGGGCCGCCTCCATCCCGATCCGCATCATCGTGATGCAGATCTTCCAGCAGCTGCTCGATCGGCACCAGAACCAGCACCTGCTGAACGTGATCAACGTGAGCCACTATCCGACGCTGACGATCGAAACGCCGTCCCGGTCGGACATACTGTTCACGCACAAGTACGGCTCGAACATACTGCAGGCCATCATCGAGAGCATGTCGCAGGAGAACCATCTGGAGGTGCTGAAATCATCCTACAACACGATCGCACTGGTGATCGTCGAGATGGCGTGCGGTGAAACGATGCAAGAGTTTCTGCTGTTCATATTGGGGTGAGTTTCCTTATCGAGTAAGATGGTCGCATGTTGTCTTTCGTGGGAGAAGAAGCTTCAACATGATCTCCATGGTGATGTAAACGTGTTTGGGGCTTACTTCATATTTGGGCAGAACAACAATCGTAGTAGCCCCTTATGTCTGTGTCTTTGATGATGCTTGAACTCGTTCCATTCGATGTATGGCTGTAACAGCCACGTTAAGTATTATTTATTGACGTTATTATCCATTTCTATTAAAAAAGGTTATTCAAAAAATGCTCTCTTACCATATAATTGATAATTTTATTAGCCTCAAATGTTTTCTAAATATCAATTTCGCACTTAAAAGTAGAGAATAGTGGTCATAACATGCAATCAACTCAAAAGTCATAGGTCAGACGTATTGTTTCATCCTTCTCTTGCTTGAATTCTCCCTCCCCAAATTCAATTGATTTCTCTTAAAATATCCACGCAAACAAATCAATATCCGCCCTGCTCTTTTCCGAGGACACTTCCGCCTCATTCTCTAAATCGAACGAATTCAATTAGCTCTTCACAACCACCCCCCTTAATGACCTTTTTCCCATCTTATTCACACCAACACACACACACACACACACACACAGCGTACAGCAAGTGGCCGTAACCGAGGTGGAACTATCGCCAAAGCATCGCTGCAATCTGCACAGCATTGCCATTTCGCTGCTGATCCTGCTCGGACGCTGTACCGGTGTCGGGCCGCTGGTCGAGTACGTCGAGAAGCTGATACAGGCACGCAAGGAGGAGGCTTCCTATCTGCTGCCCCCGCTGATGGACAACGACAAGAGTGCACCGAGCACGCTGAACACCAACCTGCCCCACCTACTCGTGGACAAGCTGGCGGTGGCGGAATGTTTGCAGCAGGCCGGGCTGGAGTGCAACCGCGTCCAGACAGGGACACCGTACGCCCTCAACCAGACGGACATATCGGCGCACCGTCACTCGTGGGTTGACACGCACAGTAAGTCATTGATTTGAGAGGATTGTTTGTGTGTTCTTTTTTGCTAAAAAGAATTCCTTCACAGGTGCCGTTCGAAACAGTGTGGTCGATGCGAGCTACAACGACATCGAAAGCGTCAGCAGCTCCCCGGGCGTCCAGAAGCGCTCGCTCGCCTCCGAGTACAACTTCGAGTCGATGAAGCGCGTGCTGGCCGAACCGACGGAAGCTTCGAAGCGTGAGGCGCGCGAAAAGCAGATGCAAATTGGGCGCACGTTCCGGGAGACGGCGTTCGAGGATTTGGTACGCCGGACCGAACCCAAGCACGACGTCATCCAGAACAAGCTGAACGAAATCTTTAACGCCCTGTCGGCGGAACGACAGATTTCGGCTTCCTGCGGTGTACAGGCCGGTTCGCTGCTGCTAGCTGCCAACGGGGGACTCAACGGGCCGTCGATGATTGAGCCGGGCAAGCATCACCTGGCGGCCGGTGGTCAGCGGCCAATCTACGAGAATAACTTTCCGGAATTGTTCTTCTATTAGATGGTGGTAGTTTAATAATGGAGAAGTATTTGAATTGGTGAATTTGTTTCGTTTTGAAATTGTTGGATTTCACCACAAACGTCGTATGTTGTGGATGAATTTTGTTCCTGTTTTCATTTATTTATTTGGACGTTGGCATTATTGCATACGTAGGTAATGGCTAAAGAATTATTATTATTATTTGAAATATATATCAATGGCTGTCTTCAATTCCAAACATTACAAAATTGCGTGTTGTGTTTTACAGGGTTTTCCAGGAGTTCTCATAGCTGTGGGACACTTTATTGACTCTTTCTTGCGTGAAACGAACTTAATGTAATGGGAGTTGTACTCTATAGCACCCTTGCTGGACAAATCCAACAGGAATTTCCTAGGAGTCTGTCCAAAAAAGGGTGCCAAGGGTCCAATTACCATCATATAAAGTTCATTACCAATATGAAAGAGTCAAGAAAGTGTCCCACAACTATGAGAGCCCCCGGAAAACCCTGTAATTGAAACAGGAAAGAAAATGGAATATCTGCCTGATGACATCACCCCAAAAGATCCTTCCAAAAGTCCTTTCGAAACAAAGCTGATCCAAGCTGGATGTTGAACGTTTTACCCTCAATGATGCTTTCTTTCGTTTTACAGAACAAAAAATCAATAACAAACACATGCCCATATTCTGATTTGGTATAGAGTTAATGGTTTATTGAATGTTTCAGATTCATTTTCACATTGCAGTACCAATGACCGTTGACCAATGATTAGGTTGTAAAGAGAGAGAGAGAGAGAGAGTTTGGATTGCACATCGACGAGGGGTGGCAGTTACACAGTACACGTACACCGGGGGCTTACGAGTGTAGCCATTTTCTGAGTTACATTTTAAGAGGTGTGGTTGTTTTGCGTTATCATCCTCGTGAGGAAGGATCATCCCTTTTACTGACGAATAAATATTGCCACTAACGGTGCGCGGTGACATAAATGCTTCCTGGGTTTCTGGGACAACCATATCCAAGCTTAAAAACGAACTAGAAATGCCCTGTTTAATGTGCTAATTTAAGAGGTACAAGAGAAGAAGATACAGCAAAAACTTTGACAAACATGCTGGACTGCTAGTAGTGTGCTCTCTAGGAAAAATGGAAAGATCAATTTTTATCATCTCATTATCCATCATCATCTCAATTAGCTCGCAAATGTATGTTCGATTCCACTAGGAAAGGGGAGACTTGTTCGTTTGCTTGCAATTATCTTAATTGTATTCCAATCGATACTCGCCTTTTGATTTCACATTCCGCTCTCGCTATCTCACTATGTTGTACTACTCTACCGTTCTTCGTCCCCCTCTATTGCTCTTGTTTTTAATAGTTAAATGCAAAATCAGTGCAATTTTGGAATAAGAAAGGGGAAGAAAAGGCTTATCCTTTATCTTCTCTTTCGTTGGTGTGCGGGTGAATGTACAATTCATTCGTTTAAAAAAAAACACGCTTTTATACGCCAACAAAGACTAGAGGGTTAAAAAAGAGCTTTAGCTACGAAAAAAAACGCCAATAAAACCGATGATACACAATGATAGGAAGTTCTCTGCTAGGTACGAGATAATGCTGTGGCTGGTTGTTGTTACAGTTTGTGATGAGTATTCGACTCGAAAGATAACAATCTGACTGTTACGACATACGTGATGATAAGAATGTTTAGCTTCTTCTTTTTTTTCGACTAACAAAGGGCAAGAAACGGGTTGGTGGTAGCTGTTTCTTATCTTGCTTTTTTGCATCCACATCCAGCCTTCCTTCCTCCTTTATCTCATTCTTCAATTCGGTGCTTCGGTCAATGCATATGTGTTACTGTGTATGTGTGTGATTTGTGTGTGTGTGTGTGTTGCATCTGGCAAACGGATGTGAAGCGATGGCTTGCACTCTCCAGTTTATTCTACTCGCAGCAGCTCCACGTCGAAGGTCAACCGAGCGTTCGGTGGGATGACACCCGGGTGGCCACGGCTACCGTAGGCGTAGTCCGGCGAGCACACCAGCTTGGCACGCTGGCCGACCGACATCTGGGCGACGCCTTCGTCCCAGCCGCGGATCACCTCGCCCTTGCCGACCGAGAACTTGAACGGCTTGCCGCGGGTGCGCGACGAATCGAACACCGTGCCATCGTCGAGCGTGCCGGTGTAGTGGACGACCGCCGTTTGACCCGGCTTGGGGAAGGTGGTCTCTAAGGGATGGGGAGGGGAAAGGAAACGCGAAAAATGTCAGCATAAAAAGACGATAAACTCCCAGAATTCGCCACCACAGCTCAGCGCACACTGGCGCATTCCGATACTTACGGTCACCGTTGGCAATTGGGACAATCTGTACACCCATTTTGCGTTCCTTCTTCTTCCTGCTTGGTTACGGCTTCCTAGCGACAAGGGCACACACGGGCACGGGCTGCAAAATTAGCCGGTCAAGTAGAGGGCTGCACGACTTTTTTTTACTCCACGGAGCTGGAACTGCTGCAAGCGAATGCAATTACGCACTGGTTGCTGTAATTGGTAGAGAGAGAGCAAAGAAATTCCAACACGATGGGTTAGCAAGACTGTGCTGCGAGTGCTTAAAATTTCACACCTAAAATTACACACCGAAATTTCACACGGCTTGAAAAAGAAAATGTCTTCCCTTCTGCGCGTCGATTCCCAAAGAACATTTGGGACAGCACGGATGGACGTCTTGGATGTCAAAAGAGCTGTCAAAATGGGGATTCGAACTGAAGATGTTCGAATTAGAACTTCCAGCGGGAAAATGAATGGAATTGCTTGCTTTATTTTTATATTGAATGGATGATCGGCTTTTCTTCTTCTTCTATTTGGCGTAACGTCCTACGTTGTGTTGATGCTTGCCTATAACGGCTTTCGAGACTTTATTTATTCCTACGCAGCCGGTTCGTCAATCCTTTCTACGGGGATACGGCCCATTCCAGGCTTGAACCCATGACGGGCATGTTATTGAGTCGTTCGAGTTAACGACTGTACCCCAACCCTGGTAAGCCGTAGATCATCCCTGGTAACCGTCTTGTGTGTAGAAATTGTGTGTAAAAATGTGTGAAAATTGTTTTTTGATCGATATGATCATAAAAAAGAACCTGGCGTTGCCTTGCTTTGTTTTGGCGTATCTAAATTATAACTTGACTGCAAGCTTACACAGGTCACAAACAGACGAATCGTGAAGCTTTCAAACATATTGCGAAATCGTCGATTAATTTAAGCCAACTCTAGCCCTTGTATCCTACTGAAGTCGCAATTTATTAGTTGACCGCTTTTTAGTTGGCATGCTTTACAGGTTAATGCCTGATAGTTCACTAACAGTTCAATAAAAAGCATGTGTTTTTGAACACAAATTCACTGAAATTTCTTGGCCTTTGGAGAAAAAACTGATCTCAATTTGTGTGAAAAAGGTATGAAAATTTAAAAAAATTAAGCACATCTAAAGAGTTTGACTGTTTTTTGATAAACAGGGAAAATATCGTAATGATCGTAAAAATTTCATCAAACCTCAAGTTTGTAGAATCTAACTGCTTTTTTGCTCAATTTAGTTTTTCTCTAGTCTGTAAAACAACAAAAGCTATGAAATGTATCTAAAATATATTTTTGGACGAATATTTTCATACACGCCCGATAGCTGTCAATTTGGGCAAATCAAATGTTAACTGGGTTATCAGACCGAGCAAACGCACACATCCAGACACACTCTCGCACCAGCAAACGTACGCAGCCAGTCCGTGTTGCGCTATGACCGCGTTGCCAGCGACCAAAAAATTATTAACTTCGCGGAGCCCGATGAGAGCAGACGTGTCTGTGTCAACCGTGTCGTCGTCGTAGTGGTCGCGCTGAAAATACCGCATAAAGCATTATATGTAGGTGCAGCATAAAGGGAAAACACAAAAAAACCATCAGTTCGGTGGGAGTGGGTGTGTGTGTGTGGTGCTGTGTGTTGTTGGCTGAAGAAAACTCCCCGAAAGCTGTCGGTGAGGCGCGCTTTGTTGGCGAGTGATATTTGAATGCGTTTTATCAGCAGAATGGGGAGAAGAAAAAAATTAACACAAACGTGACAAGTACCTCTGTGTGTGTGCGTGACAGTGTGCGTTGATAAAACATGAAAGCAACATAAAAATAAGGTGCTGCTGCATGCTAACAGAGAGTGAGAAACAGAGAAGAAGAGCAGAAAAAGGTGGGAAATCGTCCGGTGAAGAAGCCATTTCGCGCATCGGTGTGTTTTGTTGGTAGACATGACGGGATGGTTGGGTTGGTGGTGGTGGTGGGGGTGCTGCTGTTGACCACCGGTCGCTTGAAAGGGGGAGGGAATTAAAACGGGCAGGTTCGTGGCTTCTACTCCGACTGGGTTTAGTTTGTCTTTCCTTCCTTTTTTATAATTCTCGAGTGTGTGGACAGTCCAGTGCGTATGTGTTTGTGCTGCGCTTGCCTTCGCCGTCGTCGCCAGCTACCACTGCCACCCATAGATATTAACACGTACGTGTGCCGCACACACAACCACACGACATGACGTTGTGAGGTGGATTTCGAGGGGAGGGTGAGATTGAAACAAAAAAAACCATAACTTGTGTGTGGTTCCGTTCTGTGAGGGGCTTTTCTTTTTTCTTTTGCTTCTCTTCCCTTAACCGTGTATGAATGGGAAAATTCAAAACTAGTTCCGTGCGTACGTATGTCTGTTTTTCTTGTTTGTTTATTAGGAGCCGAAATAGAGAAAAAACAAATTGTTATTTTTTCCACTTCCCGTTCTAGCGAAAAGTGCGTGCGTGTTTGATTAGCGGCAAGTGTGTATGTGTGCATGTTCGAGCGAAGGAAAAGTGAAAATTAATCTAAAATAACGCGATTGCGTCTTTTCTCCATCCTCCTCTGTCCCTCTTGCTGGTATCTTTCATTCCGTTCGCATCCCGTTCTGTGAAAGGTGCAATTTTCCTCCCAAAGCCTACTGTGAGTGAATGTGTGTATGTGTGTATGCGCACGTGTATGCTAGTGTGTGATTCACGGGGAAAAATAAAACGCACAAACGGGCACACACAATCGGAAAACCACGCCGGGGCATCATTGGAAGGAAACTTACTGTTCCCCGTGTGTGTGTGTGTGTGTGTCCCTGTGTTGTTTGTACGACCCTGATTATTATGCACTGTTTTTAGGGGTGAGAAAGTGTACGTGTGTGTGTGAACAAGGCACAATAGCGGAAAGCCGTTAACGGAGCGAAGAAAAAAAAAGAACAACACAACAAGGCCCGTCTGCGGATCTGTTGCCGCTGCTGACATCATCGTGTCATCGTCATCCAACTAATCGTCATCATCAAATAATTTTGAACTGCTCGGTTTCACGTGTCGCGTGTCGCATCTTCGCCAACAGCTAAAGGTGAGTTTAAAATTCAAACTACAATTTCTCGTTCAGCAACGATTTGTAGGGCTTAATGTTTCTGTCTTAAATTCCACTTCCTTGCCATGCATTTATTTCTTTTTTCGAATGATATAAGCGTTCACTGACGAAGCCGGTGCCGCCTGCATAAAGGTTTGGATGAAAAAATGGGGGATATAAAGAAGAATGGCCCGAAAGAGTGGTCAGCGTGGCAAAGTTACTAAGGGTGTAGTGGTGAGGAGAGGGCGGGTGGGGTTAGTTTTTCGAGAAAGGGGAGAGAAACTGTCTGTGGCAACCAAAGCGGAGCGACCAATAAAGCAAAGTGGAATATCAAATAAGGTGCAGTAAACAAGCAGTCGTGAAACACCACAGACACACGCGCGCACACACACATACGGCAACACTCCAAATTGTGTAAATACACAAACCACCAACAGTGTATCCAAAAAAGAAAGGAGCAGAAGAGAGGCGGCCCATTTTGAGTGTTTGTGTGGAGATTTTGTTCTTTTCCGCTTCACCCTTTCTTCTGTGGTGTGGAGCTATGTGAGTGGGTGTGGAGCATGGGTAGGGGGGGGGAGGAAGAGGCGAGGATAGTGTTTGGGGTAGAACTTGACGAAAGCCCCGAAAACCGAAAAGTAGAAAAACTGGTTTTGGCTCTCTCTCTCTGTCTCGCCCCCCCCACACCCCTCTCCCCTCACATGTAACAAAATATACAACACAACAAAACGCAGTGAGCCGCGAAACGCGCGCTGCTGCGGTTGGAATGGTTGGTGCCGGTGACAAGTGTGTAATTATGAAATCGTCCTATGGAATTAATTACATTGTGGCAATTTTTGTCCGAAATTTCACTCAAAATAGGTTATTTTTCATGTTTCATTATTATTAACTATAGAAGAAGATTAAGCAATGTAATTTGTGTAGTTTCTAGTGAAAACACGATACATTTCGTGGAATATTTCGGTCTAATATTGAATAAATAAATTTAAACCACTTAAACTCACTTCGTCCTCCAATTGAAAGCTTTCTTTTAAAGAAAAGCCAATAAAATAATTCTGAAAATATTTCGGTTTCATATTTACACACACTCTGCTGGCTTGCGTTCAAAACACACACCGGCGCGCGCGGCAAACGGCACAACATCATCATCATCATCAAGCGCATTTTGTTCACGGTTTTGTTGTGGGTGGGTGAATACACACAAACGGCCCCGACCACAGATCGAGCGCAACGATCCCTCCTCTTCCCTCCTCTCCCGAGGGCGTTGTACAATAATAATTCGTTATTTCATTTCAAACCCTCTTTCTTAACATTATTCCTTCACTGTGAATGGGTTGGAAGGGATGCGGAGAATGGGAGGCACAAGACTTACCTGGTCTGGTGCGCCTGCATTTGTATTTGTGCGATCGCTGACCAACCGGTTCGAGAGCGCGATCAAGCCTCGTTGGTGTGTGGATGGGGAGCACCGTTTTTTGAATTCTTTCCGTTGGAACCGGCATCCAAGAATGAGGCCAAACAGCATCACCACCACCACTACCACCGCCCAGAGAATGGTTCAGTGATTGGCTGCGGCGGTGACTTCGTGTTCTTCTCCAACGCACGGCGTGCTTCAGATACGGGCGGAAAACGGAAATGGTTTCCCCTGGTGGTTGCTAAATGCCGAGAGAGGAGAGGTCTACTAAGTGCAACAGCGCTCTAACACACACACACTCACACACATACCCCCGTGCAAGTGCACCTGGGCGTGATGCACCGGAAACCGGAAACGATAAATAGCCAGCGTTTGAAAGAGTTATGCTTTTTTACAAGAAACCACAGACAGGTTTTTAGCGCCATCGGGCATAATGTGTGTAGCGAGTTTTCTGGGTCATTTCAAAGCTCGAGAAAAAAGTGAATACAAATTAAAACAATGTTCCATAGTTAAATGTTTCAAAGAGTTCGTTTTTTTTTGTTTCAAAGATTGGACAATTTCAACCGTAAACATTTATGTGCCTCCAATGCGGATACATGTTCAACATGTAACGGAAATCATAAAATGAAACACAAGCTCCTGCCGTGCGCTCTGCCGCATCCGGCCCATACCTTGGTTGGTGCCCTTGGGACACCCGCGAGCATCCTGTGACAGCGGCACATCGGGAAAGAAAAATGTCTTGAGGGGCGAAAAGGTTACTCCCGAAAATTGCTCCCCAAACGTGGATGCCACAACGCCCCCAACACGTCCGCCAGAGGATGATGCTTTGGCGCGGAAGATAAACTTTCCTGACACTGACACTTCCGACTTTGGCAGCAACAGAGGCGCGTTACAGAGAAGCGCAACTGGGGCTTTTCGATATCCAATCTCTCCAATGGAGGGGTCCGGAAGGGTTTGGGTCGTTTCCCAAACGTCGGAGTGAAAGGAAGGATAGAATTTCCCAGCTCGGATATACTTTCGCTCGCGCGCGTGTATGGGTCTGGTGTAAAGTGTGAAATTTATGTCTCTTTACCTTCCAGCGGCCACTTCCGCACGGTGGTGGATGGATGTGAGGGCATGCCAAAGGAACACTCCCAAATGCGGGTAAAAATAACAGGGAAAAGGCAGAATGTGTATTTATTCTTTTGTTTGGAAAGCAACTGCAGTGTGTGTGTGTGTTGGAAAGGGCTTAAAGCGGGGACGAAAGGAGTTAGTTGAGTGTGGTGCTTTCTGTTAGCAGAATGCCAGTCACAACTATACCTGTACATGTTTGCTTATGTAGCAAGAATTGTGTTAAAAGTTACAAGAAAAGCGTGCGGTTCTGTAAAATAAGAGCATTGAAGTGATGAAGTGAAAAAGAGAACCTACCACATGGAATAGTGGTCATTTTTGCTCCAATGCTTAAAACAAATATCCTCAATGTCCATCCTCAACGTCCCTGAATGTCCCAAGGTCCTCAACATCGTCTCCGTCGTCTAGCACAACCTCTGAATAATGAATAAAACCAGCAATTTTCACTTTCTGTCTGTCTGTCCCTTTGCCTACAACTTGCCAACTATCGCCCATAATCAGTTAATTTTCGCTCGTTCCAACAAAAAAAAAACGCCCCTTAATGCCTGAGGCGACGTCCTGCTTCGTGTGCAGCGGCAGTGTACTATAATTTCCCCCGCCCAACCCTCATTCTCACTATCAACACGCACCACTTTTCAGTAGATAGTACCAAAGGGAAAGGTTTTGTAATGGAAAAAAGAAAACAGGAACCAGAGTTTCCTTCTTTTGCTGTAAGCCTTTCGACCGATGGCCAATAGCTTCAACTAGCGAGAATTTGTGTAAGTGCTGAGGGGATGTATTTGTCATGTGGCGCCAGCATGTTGGAGGTTTTGACGACGGCGAGTCTCGGCTCGTGTTCTTCCGTCGCGCCTATCGTCTGACAGACAAAAACTTACACACCCTGTGGGGATGTACATTTTTGGGGAGTTGGGGAGCGCTTTGGTCGCCCAAACATACAACCACCAACAGTAGTTCCCGTTGGAGCTCCCCGTGTGCTTGATTATAGACCGCCAGTTCCGGATCGGGGGTAGTACAGTGACTCCTCTGTCTCTGGTTGGTTGGTGCTTGGAGCGCCCAGTGGCTTAGGAAGTCCAGAAATAGAATCCCCGCTGGTAGCTACCCCGTTTTGGGTCATAGATAGGCTGGAAATGGGTTTCCCCGTTTCTGTTTTGGACGCCTGTCGATGATGGCGTCCCGCGGGACGACGTGCATGATGCTAATTGGCCCTTAAATACCTCAAAACCGAACCGTCCCAGTCTTCCTAATGAAGATTCCAATTTGAGAACTCACAGTAGGGAGCAATAATAGTTTGTTGGGTGAAGCAAAACTGTGAAGATATGACGCACCTGACATTTTAGGGAGAGGTAGTGCGTACAGCACCGTGTGGTGTTGTTGGTGGACGAGGTTATTCACCTGTAATTATCAAACACACAGCAGCTCCATGGGTGTATTGTAGGTGGGAAGAGAGAAAGGGAATAGAGAGAGAAAAACAGCTCTACAGGTGCACATGCTCATAAAGCTTTCTTTCCCTTCCACTCTGCTAAGACACACCACATCTAAAGAAAAGGGGAACATATTTTTTGGGAAAGTACATAGACCCCTTCATTGTTCTAGCTGTTTAACCCTCTAAACCCTTTCACCATCGTTGTGGAACGACGGTAGCAGGTTAGCAGTGAAACAAAGCGAACATGGGTGCCAGAGCAAGCATAATGTTAGGGTGTGGTCCCTACATGATGCCTCCGCGTGGTGCTATATGACACGTGTCTCTAGGCGTTTTATGGGGAACTAAGCGGTGTAGTCTTTTCCAACATTTACGACGTTGTTTCGTACAAAATTGCCTAAACCTGTTTTTAATCACAATTTCACCGTTAACCTGTGTGCGTTCTACCCTGTTTTACATCAGGTTGTGGAACAGATGTTTCCTCAGGTCGAAGTGTGGAACTTCAAATTTAGCTTTTACGACCTTCGTACATTGATCTTGAAGATTATTGACTCCCTTTAGATACATTAATCGCTGGCATCTTCCTAAATGTGTATTACATTTATTAGAAGAAATTTGGTGACCTAAATAACTTGACATTGGATAGAATAGCTGTCGTGTGGCTAACAGCACATTGGAAAGAATTTCCAGACAGCACGACCACTACCACAGAATACGTGTGCAGACGATATATGCAATCGATATGTGTGTAGTGTGAATAGTAAAATAAAAGATGACATAATGTTTGCAGCTGTGTACGCGCAGTTTGCTTCTTTTTTTGCTCGCATCATCCAATGATACTCACGGTCAGTCACGCTAACGCCATCCACAAACGCGCGCTAAAAGCATCGATAGAGGGTATATGGTGGTCGTCCGTCCGCCAGATGTTTGAGTCAGCGGCGGCATCATTTGACAACTTGTTAGTCTGAGCTACCCTCTCGTCTATTTGTGTGTGTGTGTGTTTGTGTGTCGCGAGGCGAACTATCGAGTGGGGCCTTTAAACCTGGCCACTGGGGAACACATTGACAGGTGGGCGAGGGGTGCTGCTGACCCGCCGTAGATCGGAATCTGCTGTTGGCGCTTGGTCGCCAGAGTGGAGATTGTTTTTGTTAGTGATCGTGTGACAATATTTGGCGGCGGCGGCGGCAGCAGCGAAACAATCCTCTCACGCAGACAACGGTAGAAATGTGGCGTTGCGCGCGTGTTTTTTACAGCGCTTTTGCGCGACCGCACCTTTTCGTCCGTCAGTTGCGTTAGATCTGGTGGCACCAATACAAACACACACACGTGTCTCGTAGGGGGCAAAGAATGCAATGTGGATTTGTAGGTTTGGTGGCGTTTGAGTCATTCCTTGGGGAGGTTGGTGAGTTTTGGGCGTGAGACGATACCATTTGAGCTGAGAAAACATTTTGGTCCTTCGAACCGGATTAACATCATTTTCTAACCCCTACAAATCAAATCCCAATCATCATTTTACTCCGCTATGAGTGCCCAAGTAACATTTTCCTAAATAGAAGCGTTTAAGCACAAACCATAATGAAAGTACAGAAACAATGCACGTTTTATCCTAATCTTCGTGCTTCTTGTTCCGTAGTATGAAGCCGTTAGTTTTGAATTTCCTTTCTTCTTAATTTAGAGTCGAAAAACGAGATGCCTTAACGACTTCGTTTTTACAATGCTGTTGAACGCTAAGTGGTGAAAAAAAAAACAAAAGAATAATCAAACTTCAAATCGTTTAGTGATTGTTGAACTATCCCCCTCTTTCTCTCTGTTTCAAACTATTACAAATTTTGCATGTGAAAAAAAAACGGGCCCACTTGTTCTCGCCCAAGTAATGCGTCGTGCTCACACTTGAAAACGCACAATCCTCTTAAGTGCATTGAATGGCGTACTAGGCCCGCTCTACACCCCTCAAAGTGCACCGGAGCATAAACCACGTACTTCATTTTGTCTGACATTGGTGTCGGTCGGTTGGTGTGGTCTGCAAGCAGGGGGTTACTGGCGGTGGAAGCCTATTGTTCCGTGGCCATTTCAATCAGCACACTCAACACCACCCGCGGTGTGTAGCCCCCGATGGGGACAGCTTTCCCGGGAGACTTGGTGCTATTGTGAATAACGGTCAATGCTCACACACACACACACACACACACACACACATTAAAAAACAGCTTCTAGTTGCAACGATTGCACGCGGTTAAGTGCATTTTATTTTGCCATTATTCCATCCGTCCGGTTCGGATTCGACGCCGGCGAGAAAAAGGCTCCCATAGCTCGACAGGGTGAATTCTCGTCCTCCTGGGAAGGGGGGAAGGTGGATGAAGGTGTTATTAGTTGCGATTGGCAGGCGAGTGCCTTCGCGTGCCAAAGCCTGGACAGTGTGGTGTGTGCTGTATTGTGGTGGTATCGGCACACAATTGTGTTGCCATATACCATGCTGAGGGAGAGGAGGAAGGTTGATGAAGTTGCCGCAGCTCACCACTGATCGGTATTCGGATCAATCGGTGGTCTGTCTATTGGGACGTGGTTTATTTCCTCCGAGGCTATTGAGCTGTTTCCTTCTCGGGATGATTGGAATAGTTGTGCAGCTGATAGTAAAAAGCTGATTGCAACTGGGGTGTAATAGTGGGGAATTGAAATGTATTGATTCGACATAGAAAGTGTGTTCGATTGAGTGCTGGATGTTGTTGTGCATCTTTTGTATGATAATGTACAGCTGCCTCAGGTTGATTGTCCATTACCAATCATTTTATCTTAATTAACTCTTTCTAAACCTCATTGCAAGCATTCGACTTCAATACCTAAATGTCCAACTTTCAGGCTAGAACGAGCAATTAGTTTCGTTGAGATTTGAACTTGTCCTGGACTTTCAGAGCGTAATATATGACAGCATGCTTCAGATTACACTATTGCTGGTGGTCATATAGAATCCATTGAGTTTGCACTTCAATCAAGCTCTGTTTTATAGCATTAGAATCTATTGGCATTTCCTTTTTCCCAGACGCTAACGCTTAGTATCCGATTCCGCTACGATCTTTTCAAAATCTTTGAAACTATACATTGTCTTTAAACAATCTTTCATTTGTTCAACAGACCACCGGAGAACTTTATTTCCGCCATCGCGAACGTTCGTCTTTCGGCAGCAATTGACGGTGTGTTGCGTATGTGGTAGCGAACTTTCGATTTGCTGAATCAAATTCAATTACGGACCCGACCGGAATACGAACGAGCTGCTCCGTTCTCCTCCTTCCCACAAACCACTGTAAGGTTGCTCCACTCCAACGAAGATCGCGAACAAGCTTCATCCAGCAACTGTGTGCTGGCTTGATTGCTATAAAATACTGGAGAAAAACACCCTCTGCGCACCAGCGAGAAAGAAATGAAATGTTATTTTCCTTTTTGCGCGTGCTTGCGTTTCTGTCCCAAAGAAGAACCCCTCGATTCTCCCGCGTGTGCACTAAATTCGACAGTGAGCAAATGGTCTATCGCATGATGTCATACTGTCCCGAGAACACCATCATCACCATACCAGTTTTCTGCCTGATGATGAAGTTGATGATGCTGCTGCTACTGCTGATGGTGTCATACTGGTTTGTTGGCCTCGAAGGCGAAGATCATCATTGCACCATTTGCTCGTCTTCTCTGAGAAAGGGAAGGGTGACCGGGCCAAAGTTGCAAAACGCCTCCCCAAACGTTGATGTGTGTGTGTGTGTAGGCAAAGTTGAAAAGCTAATAAAAAAGAAGAACAAACATCGTCGCAACCTAGAACACCGCACGGCAGCGCTCCACTCCGTCGTCTATCTCGCCCCCCCCCCCCCCCCCAAAAGATGAAACAAACTTACATATGAATATAGATGAAAATTGTGTCAAACGAGAGAGAGAGAGAGACCCAAGGGGCGACCCCAAGCGAGACCTTTCCACGCCGTTTTGGACTCACACTCGCCAAATAGTATATTATTGTTTGAGGTGCGGTGACGATGTATTTCGATGCTACTTTAGTGTGCGCTCAAGAAAGTTAGATGCACACTCGGGCCACACCCCGGCAGAACTGCGTTGCTGCAAGTGAGTTAGAGCATTGGGGTGTCCGCCGTTCCCTGCTCATTGCAGGTGAGTGGTGTGTGGAGTGTGATACGAGCAAAGGTTTTTGTTGTTGTTGTTGCGAAAGCCCATTGCCCGATGTCATCTCTCGATGTCATCTTTCGCTGATTTCAATCAAACGTCGTTAATTGGAGTTGATTGGACGACAAGTTGAAAGTGATGCGCGCATTTTTAGGCGGAATAGAACAGAACAGAAGTTTAATGTTTTACGGTCAATTTGGAATGAGTTGATGCTAGATTCTTACACTGTTTGAAGGATTTAAAGTGATGCCCTTGTACTAATTGGTCTATTCGCGTAACTAATACGACCGGTTTAAGGCCAATTCTGACAAAGTCTAGATCCTCAACAGTTGTTTGCAATATTTTACTACTTTTTATGACAAGTGTTCATCCAGATTCTAGGTCTAAACCCATATCTCCAATTTTAATAGGCTTCAATCCCAGTTTTACTAGCAGCTTGGTAGACGACGTGCAGAATAACTAGCAAACATTAGTGCACATAATGACACATTGCTGCATCTGCTGTCATTCCGGCTTTCCTGAAACTCTGTGCCAACATTCCTAAATCGACAGTCGCCATTCTGTTGCTCATCAGTCACCCATCCCGGGCGGGGAAATACTGTGGACCCAATTGAGAACATGGACAGGGAGGAAGAAATGGGCGCGCAGTCTATGGGATTTTGTTGTTATGATGGCATCATCAAAAACCCTTTCCCCCCCCCCCCCAACCAAAACATGCCCGGAGAGATCATGCTTAAGTGTAGCTGTTGAGGCAATGGTAAAAAAACGACGATAACGGCCGTTTGTTTTGCATGTCTGAGAACCAGAATGTCATAGCGTGTCGTTGTTGTCGTCGTCGTCGTCGTCGTAACCCGTTTCAGAGAGAAAGAAGAGTGCACAACGTGTTCCTGTTCGGGGTTTCATTAAGCATTCCTTCGACGTGCTTGCTTTGGTGGTGTGCCGTTTGTTTTCTTCGTGGTGAAGTTCGTTAAAAAATTCTACTCCACACTCTCTCTCTCTCGCCCCGGTGGTGACATCCTGTCCGACGGTGGTAAAGGAGCCACCTGTTCGAGACAGACACGATGGTGGTGATGGTGGTGGTTGCCCACTTCACTTGTAGCCAGTGAATGGTTGCTTCCCTGGTGTGTGCATTAACCAGTGGCACTGGGTGTGGGGGTACAGCAGGATGAATGGGATAGCTGTCACTTGAACCACAAAAAATCTCGCCAACACGATAATCGACTCCGCCCTGGATGGGTTTGTGGGCCATTTGAATGCGCTTTGTGTGTTTGTGCTCATTATGCTATGAATTTATGTTTCCCCTTTGCAAAGGAGGTTGAGTGTCCGAGAAGACGGCTACTAAGACATCATCTCCGCATAACTGAAGATGATTGCGGGTGCGTAGGAGTTGTAGGGTCTTGTACTACCTCCACAGAGAGAGAGAGCGATGGTGCATCATAAATTCCACACAACATTCGCTTCCCGATCTACGCTTTCCTATGCTCAATCCTCCACCGTCCCTTCCTTTTCCCGCGTAGAATTGCGTTTCATAAGTATGCATCAGCAGCGAGCCTCGTGTGTCATAAATTATGAAATTCTTTGCCTCTACTTCCTTCTCTCTTGTCCTTATCTCAGTTCTCGGATGGAGTTTTTGTTGCGTTATGAATAACATTTCTCCTCACGCACGCTATTACACGCACGCTTAATTTCTTGTGCGTTTTTTGTTTGCCTCTTTCCTTTAAACGCGTTAAACCTTCCCGTTTCTTCAGCTGAATGCATATAATTATCACCCGCTACCACCAGAAAAGCCCACGAAGTGAGAGAGTGAGACAGAGAAACTAATAATCTAGGCGTCAAATGAGACACAGACGCATTCCTACATCAACCGAAGCGAAATGAAATAAGGACCGAGCCGTCACGTCGTCGTCACCTCTTGTGTTCGGATTACAAAATCCAACTTGTGACGTGTGAAAAACGGAAAGATGAATTTGAACATTCAAGGAGTGAAAAATGGAAACTCTTCCCTATTATGACACAGGCAGCAAGTTTGTCCCATCCCCAACGTTTTCGAAGCAACGTTACTTCAAGCCAAACCCGCGTCGAGTCGCGAGCGGCCTCTAATGCCTCTGTGTCAGCAGCAAATGTCATTCTATATCTAGGACAGCAAAAAAAAAACAGGAAAGCTTTTTCCTCTGCGTGGAAGTTGTCGGTGTTTGATTGTTTTCATATTAAGTTACAAAATAAACAAACCGTCGCAGAGCCGCACAAAACACACACAGACTGGGCTTGCGCAAAAGATTCTAATGCAATTTTTGCTTGCGTTGCTCCGTTGCTGCTTGTTTACTCATGTTCATCCTATAAAGGTGTCAGATGTTACGCTCGGCGTCATAGTTTGATGAATGTTTTATTTGTTTTAGTTGTGTTGGTTGAGTTATTGCTTTCACTATCTGTTTAGTAAACATTTTACGACAACTTTCAGATCATTCAAATATGTTTTTTTATAACAGAATTGATGTGGCTACGATCTGTGTTAGTTTCCAATCGGGTTAGTGCCTTTATTTATTTTAGATTTCTGCATTGCTTGCTCAAGAATTCTCATCCATCGCAAACGGGAAATTTGCACCATGCGCGCCTCTCACCAAAACCGCCCCATTCCAGTAAGTAAACTGACAGGGTGTGATTCAATTGAACCTTCAAAAGCCATTTGCCGGCTCTGCCGAAGCTTTCATTGATTGCTCAAGCAAAGATATCAATTTCTCCTAGGTAAAGTCACCCGATGTGTCTTCGAAAGAAAGGGAATGGGGCGATCTAATTTGCAACCGGAAGGAAGGAAGGCAAGCTTAAACTCCTCACCACGCCCCAGCTCAGGAGGAGTGAACTCTCGGCCGCGCATTCATTTCCTTATTCCGTGTCATCGCGCGACCGAGTCAGTCGGCTGTGTTGCGATGAAAGAGGTGTGTTCCGTTTGAAGTGGGATGGAAACTCAATTTTGCCGTTGCGATTGATGATCCATGGTTCAATGATGATGGGCAAGGTGTGTGGGTCGGGATGTGTCCTAATTTAATGTTCCCCCTTTGTGCTCTTCTCCTTCGCCCTTCCTGCACCACTTGCAAGTCTGGCATTAATGGGAAGCTCTCTACGTCTATTTAACGACACAACACACCGCGTCGTAATTGGAAGGTGAAAAGGCAATGACATTTTTCAAGCACGATTGAGCAAATATTGATCATCATCATCCAGCTCGTCGAGAGAGCCTAGCCGATAAAATGAGGGCTGGTTTTTATTTACTGCAAAGTTAATGTTATTTAAGGTAATTAACCCATTATTGAAGTATCCACTATACTCAGTACCAAAGAGGTATTAAGGCATTTGTTCAACAACCAGTGGGAAATGTCCTGCTCTCTGCTAGCGGCGATGGTGGTAGGATGAGATCATCGCTCCGGCAAACTGCACGACCGAATCGAACAGAATCGGTGGATGATGTAATTACCAGTTGACCGAACCACCGTGCTGCTGTTACTGCCGGACAGCAGGCAGCGCACGGATCGGGAAGCGGCGAGTGGAGAGGTGAGGTTTTGTGATTTAAAGCCACTGTCGTTATTAAATTTTTAACAAATTACCAAGAATATCGATCGACCCAAGCGCGCAAAGGAGACGTCATTTTTTCAGTTCGCTTGAAGTTGATTCACACATCCAGATTACGCTCAAGTGGTGGGCTCCTCACATAGCATGTATGCGTGGGGCAAAAGCACAACAGTGCATTAGTTAGGCGTGCCATTAGTTTAACAGTACTAGGAGAGAGAGAACAATCACTTTTCTTTCCCTTGCCCTATTTTAATATTTTCTTGCGCGTTTTTACTTCACAAGCATTTGAACCAGTTGTTGGTGCTGTGGATGCAATTGTTTTCTCGTTTGCCCATTTACTGCACCAGAAGCTCTGACGGATGCCCGGAGATGCCCGTTCCCGTGCATACATACACACACCAGCCACACATGTGTATGGGGGAAGGTGACCCGGTCTAGTGCACTCTCGCACAGTTGCACACTTGCACGTATCATAAATTGTAAGCACGTTGCAGCAGCTAAAGTGTGCCAGTGGTAACAGCAGCAGCGCACGAGAAATGGGTTGGGGGGGAGTTGGCGTGTCACTGACACACTGACTTATTGCTTCTATTAATAGCGGTACGTCATCACTTTGGCTGTTGGGAAGAGTTAACCTCACGTTCAACCCGATCCGTCACGACCCACTCCTATCTCCCACTTTCAACACCGAATTAGTGGGGAATGGTTTGAATTCCGTTTTTCGGTCGTTGGATGTCAATTGCCACCCGAGCACGACGAGACACGGGCCGCTTCGTCGGGTGAAGATGTCACGAATTGCTCTGAGGCATGATACAGCCCTAAACGCATATACGTTCCAGCGCATGTCTTGCTTGGCGATGTGCCGGGATCGTTAGTCTGCTGGAGTGGAACTACTTGAAATTGATTTGAAGCGAATGCAACTTCTGTTAGCCAAGCTCTATATCCTAATTGCCGATTTTCGCTTCTCACCCGAGCCTGTGCACGATACAAAAGGGAAACATTGAACAGCAGACCTCCGGTCCTGGGTGTGTCCACTTGAGAAATTGTAGCAAGCCACTGAACGCTCAACATCGTCGCAAGGGAAGTAAAAATAACGCACACGACGCACACAGAACTGTGTTTTTATTGGGATATAGACCCCACCGTACGTATGCAATTGCCCCCGCCGGGTTATAGTGCGGAAGGTCGTTTCCTGGGGTGACCAGCACAGGAAGGGTCTGCCAGAATATCTTCAACTCTTCTCTAAACTCTCTTCGAGACCTTGGCCTGAAGCAACCACTGGGCATGATGGACGGAAATCGTTGGGGTTTTTTCGGGGGTTTCGGGTTCGGTTGGTGAAGGTCCCGTCAACGCCGCATGACATCATATGGCGTGTTCGGCCGAGGTCAGCTGCGCACTGCAAATGTGAAGCGTTTATTATTCTAAACTCTGCCGTCATTTGGAACGGCAAAATACCGTTTATTTTCATATAAAACAGACGGCCGCTTCTCGTGGCGCGACAATAAACTTTCTGGATTAGTGTAGAAATCGTAGTAGCGCTTCGTTTCCTTCTTTGTTGGACGTTTCTTTGACTTTATGTCTTATTAAAGTAATAAACTCTTCATATTCGTTGAAAACGGAACAGAAAATGGACGTCATATATTTGTGGATCCAGAATTGATTCGAACCTGCGACCTGTGATATCGCATACCGACCGTTTGGCACAGCACTACCAATGCACTGGATGATAGTGACCGTGAGAAATGGTACAGGATCTTCATGGGTGTTTACTTAATGATTGCTTTCATCCCTTCAAATGAGTTCTCATTCGTCTTGTTTCCGTTGAGCCAAGTGCACGGGACACACTTATTTAACCGCTTACTCATCAACAATCAAGGGTAAAGATATCCAATCCAATCAGCCCTTTACTCTCGATTTACCGCCGAGAAAAGCGTGCCGATGCTGCCGTGGCGACCAAAGCACGCCCGCTAATAGCAAAGATGGTTTGTTTTGTTTTCTAACCGCGTGTCGAACGGGTAAAAATAGTTGGACGCTGTTGTGTTATTGTTGAATGGGACGAACGTTTATCTGTTTTCGTCTTCGCTATTCCTATAGCAGAGGGAAGAAATCTTGGTTCGTTTGCCTTTTTCGGGGGATGGGTGATTAATCGGTTGGTTGTTTTTGTCCCACTGTCGAAGCTCCCATCTAATCCACTGTCATTTCCAAGAATGCAATCACGCCGTGAAAGTGGGCCAAATGTGG
>KI919318.1:0-17756 GCA_000473525.2 Anopheles melas | reverse complement strand
CTCTCTCTCTCTCTCTCTGCGGCTTTAGGGATGTAATCTCGGCGTCACATTCCTCGAGCGTTTGCGCTTCGATTGCAATAAATTACGCCGAGAGCGATCGACTTCAATCCCACACCCCGAGGGGAAATTGAGTGAAATTTGGAGGAAAAGGATGGCCCCAGACCGGAGACTAATTAATCAGTTGACCGACCCACGAGTTTTTTATCTTGCGCTATTCAAACCACTATTGTTTGATAACCTTCACCGTATACAACCCGTCCCGCCACCAACGTTGATTCCTTCTGAGGCGTGTGGTTTGTGATTCGTTGGAAGCCATCTCTCCCCTCGGCGCAGTACCCCCACGACGGCAATCGATGTGTCATCGTTGTGTTCTAATCATAGTGTTCAATTCACACACACACACACACACATTGCTGCTCGTTGTCGTGTTTGGTGAATGATGTATGGCAAGCAAACGGACGCCTCAATATGCAAGATTGTTTATTATTCCCATTCCACTTCTTTCTTCCCCTGCCACGACGCTGTCTGTGGAGGGTTTGAAGTTTTGCTTCAAGGTCCCACAAACATGTATTCGAGCAACGGTCTCGCGCGACCAAGAGACACCGCAGAAAACGCATAAAAATCGTGCGCGCATCATCTGAAATCTTTGCACATGGTTGGTCGGTCGGGCGGTGTGTGTTGTCCCCAGCGTTGGACCTCATCATCACCCCTATAAATATACCCATTTCCATACAAACACAAGCACACGAAAGACTGGCCGCCGAGGGCATACCGTGGGGCTCAGAGAAAAAAGGCGAAGGAGAAATTTCTAAATTTGTTTCTGCCGATGAGAATTCGTGAGCTGAGCTGCTCTGTGGCGTTCCTTTGCCCGTGTGATGGATATTTTAACCTCCGTCGCGCACAATTTCTGAAGGATTTTGTCGCTGTCGAAATAAACAAAAAAGCAATACCACACCCCAAATCGATACGAATTTGTAAATATCGCAATATAAACGTCCCCGTGGTTCTGGCAGGCGTCGTCGGATCTGGTTGAGCCTGTCAAACAATCCGTCAACCCGCGGGCAGCCCCATTTTGCCCCCCCCCCCCTCGGGTAACGTATAACAGTCGGAAAAGGGAGCTCTGGAGTTCGATCGATCCGCAACCACCACCCCGCGTGCGGGCAGGGAGCTGTCAAAACCCCTTTTTCAATGCCACAAACAACCGACCCCGACGCACGCTAAAGCAACAAGCAAAAGCATCAGCAGCAGCGTTCGCCGCCGTGTTCCGTTTTTTCATGCTGCGTTGTTGCGTGCTAACTATCGCTCCCTCTCTCCACGAAAGCTCTCCAGGGCGCGGGCTTGGGATGTGTAGCTTCCAGTGACCCACATTCGCCACAACCCGCCAACACCAAGAACATCTCGCAAGCCCCCACTGTGCACGTGTGTGCGACGACCTACTTTCACTCCACAAACACACACACACACACACACACACACACACACAGCACAGATATCGAGCAAAGGGAGAGCGAGCCCGTCGATAATGCAAAATCCCGTCAACAGACCCCGTGTGTGCGTGTATGTGTGTATGTGAGCCTTCCCGTTTTTTGTCCGGGAGAGGTCTGTGTTTGTCTCTGACGCTCGTTCCTTCAGTTCAGGGTTTGAGTTCTGCTGTCCACCAGCTACTACTAGTGTGCCAGGGGGTGTGGTCTTTAAGAAGTTGGTGCAGATGCCCTTTCCTCGCTCGTGGAGAAGCTTTCTTTTTTCGCGATTTCTTGCTAGGCAGGGATGTAGTATGTAAACCTTTGTTTTGGTGGTGTAGTTGTTTTTGGTCGCTTCACGCAGTGGTTTTTATTGGCGGGAAGCTTTCTTTCCTGCCTTTTCCGCTGCAGAAGCCCCAACCAGAGTAGCAAAAACGCCTGTGGTGTGCCTGTGTCTCTCGTACGGCGATAATAACGCGCCTAAAGCAGCGCACGTTAATGTTTATCCCTCGTGTGGAGCTCGTTTCTGGTGTGTTTGTTGGTTCTTCCTTTTTTACGGGAAGTTTTTCAGGATTCACAATGTTGCAGACAACGGTGAAAGGGAAGGTTGGGGTAGTTTTATGGGTGTTTTCTTCGGTTGAGGAGTAGAATTTATTATTTATTCATCCGGTGGGGCAAGACTCGCAAAACACAAACGACCACAAGCGAACTGGAATTCTTCGCCTGTCGATAGAGTATAGTTAGGTCTTCCTTATTTTGGAGGATTAACGATTTTTTTTTGTGTGTGCTGTGTTGCTGTCGTTGGGGATAAAGCTTGGTCATTCACGTACATTTCGGATAGAGTTTTGAAGGTCTTCCAGTTAACCGGTTCGTGTGCTGTTTTATGCGATTAAACCGGTGCCGGAAGGATACGAAGAATTTGATGATGTATTTCACAGAACATCGTAAAGAGTTTCCCAAACGAATATAAATCTGTTTTCGGGCAATTCGTGCGGTAAAAAGGTTAGGTATAGGATTGAATAGCTTTGAAGAACACATGCTGTGCATTTGGAACACTGCTATTCCTTCAATTTGCTCTGCTTGATTTGGATGGCATGAGATCTTCGTATAAATACACTAAACCGGTCGAACTTCTCTTGAGTAATCTTCAAACACTCAGTACAAACTGAATGTTGATGATGTCTTCAAAGTAATCCTGCACAACCAAACATTCCATTTGCTTTGTAGATTGTGAAGACTCAAGAAGGAAGCTTGTGTCTCTGAAACTCAATTACCGCCCCTGTAGTACTCTGTCTAAGATAGTAGTTTTTTTTTATACCCTAGCTATAAGTTGAGGGGTTACTGATGATCTGTCGAGCAGAAAGTGACAGAGCGCACGAAAAGAAAATAAAACTTTTCAACCCATCAAACGCGTACGTACGACCGGGAGTAGTACCACCGTATGTAATCAACAGCAAAGCAAAGCTCAGAAGCTCGCGAACGCTTTACTTTAAGGTACGAACTTCCTACGGCAAACAGACGGTCGCCAGGGTACGACGCCGTAGTAGTGGAGCCACCGAGCCACTCGAGAGAATGTTGTGCTGGTGCCAAATTGAAGTTAACTTCCCATTAGAGACGACTAGCAGCAGCAGTAGCAGCCCTCCGGCGCGATGGTCGTCGTAGGGGTGTGGTGCAGAGGCGTCATGAAGGCACCACGCTTTTCCCTCTCTCTTTTTGAGGAACGGAATTGGAAGTTCAATTTGGCGCCAGAGTGGTTGTCTTATCTTACCTTCCGGGGCGTAATTAGAGTTGAAGTGTTGTTTCATTTCGTTTGTGTTTGCTATTTTGTTACGATTTTCCTCTTATTACAGTTTCTGCTAGAAGCAAGCAAGCAAATTTCGTACGCTAGTTTGTTGTGTGCGTATTGTTGGGTTCCGATTAAGATCCTCCCGAACACATGGAGAGGTTAGTGGATAGCGGTCAGAATATTATGAGCACCGTACTGGAGAGAACTGGCTTCCACAGTAACTATTGATTTTTGTCCTTCCTTTGCTGGAGGATACTTCTAAAAGATTGCTTGCTATTGCCAAAAAACATTACATGGATTGACTTTGTCTTGAAATTTGGATCTTTGCCAAGCACCAAGCAGATTTCTTTACTTCCCCGTTACTCTCTGAAATCCCATTCAAAGATCCTCTGGAAAACGAAAAATTGTTTGTGGAGGTAGGGTTTCCTCCAAGTGATTCTTGCATAAAAAAGAAACTTCCTTCTTATGCGTTGGGTATTCTTTCCCATAAACAAACACCCGCGCCTAAGAGCACTACACAGCAACAAGCTCTTCCTGCCCTCGATAGAAGGTGTATCATTACCAAAAGTACATGCACCCACACAGCCGTGTTGGAACACGGGGATCGTTTCGTTGGGCGTTGCGCTGCATCGTCGACGCTTTATGAGATAACCCGTTGGCGTCGGTATTGCATCTTCGGAACTGCAATTACCGCCTGTGATGTGTGTTTAGTGTTTCGTGGAAAGTGGATGGATGGACGTGAGGCTTAAGCGTGTCTTCGAAACAGAAAAAAAGAAAGAAGCAAATCTCACTTTTAAACTCATCCACCCTCATAAGACACCCTTCCAACCAACCACAAACGGATGAGAGGATTGGTTCGTAAACAAAACGTCGGTAAATAACAACACACAGTGTAGGGGCCTGTGGGCTGCAAATCGCCCTTCTTCTTTTCCAATACCGGCCTCCCCGCTTCTCTGTGTGTGTGTGTGTGTGTTGTGATGGTTGATTTTTGTTTACTATATTCCGGATCTCACCCCCGGCAGCCGGTCGATCGATCGGATTACGCGAGCGCGCTCACGCTCCTCGTGCTGCGCCCCCGGGCTTACGCGTCTGATGCAAAATGCATCGTTTATAGAAGGCGGCTAAGTTGTGCAATCGCTCACGGTACCAGACACACACACACACACACACATGGAGTATGATGACCCTTTTGCCTTCTTGCAGAGCACGTGAGAAGCAATGTGTGCAGCGTAGGCTGGACGTTTGGACGCCGATCAGAAGTCTTTTAGGATGGTTTGAGTTGGAACGTGAGACTGTTTCTTTAGTAATTGTTCAATTTTATGTGTAATATTGAACAATATAACAGTAATTTGTTCATCATATATGCCATGTTCTTAAATCACAAAAGAAACATGTAAAATACTTGCTAATTCTTGCAAGATTAAAGTCACTACATAACAAGCCAACCAGGGATCCTGCCTAATCCTCTGCTCCATGGTGCGTGTAACATACGTTTCTGCACAATAAATAATTAAACTTTTCTGCGCTGAACATCCCCAAATAATATCCCACCCACTAGTTGCAAACAGTCGTACACAGAAACGCGGAATTATAAACAGTTCTTTCGCAGTTCCCGCTTATCGCTCCACAACAAGTACCTTTTGCATCGTCCTTTCGAGTCTACTTCAGTGTAGTTTGAAAAGCCCTCTTTCGCCTTTCCTTGGCACGTTGAGCTACTCTTGTCTGCATGTTTTTTTATTTGTTTCTTTCTTTCTTTTTAATTAAACATACACGACGCGTGCCAACATGAACAATACTTCTCTTCCTCCGCATCGCGTTGAAAAACTTGTCGCACTACACTTACACACCGAGACGACTCGACAAGCGACCGATTACCGAGCAGCAATGCTCGTGTGTGCTGCCAGCCAGCCCTCTCCTGGCTGATGATGATTTATGCATCCGATGTTTGCCAATCTTTAAACTCTCTCACAGCAGGGGCTTATGGGTTCTTCGAGCAGGAAGAGGAGGTACGAGATATGGATGGGGGCTGATTGTTGCACCGACGTCCACAGTATGTTGAGGATTTAAAATTGTCCAATCCAGACACAATTGCGTGGGCCGCCGCCGGCCCCATTGCTTTGAGGTGGAGGAGGTAGCATCTCCGGCGGGCAACACAGTCAGTCGAATTTGGCACGGGTCGTTCCTCGCCGACTCGGCGTTCCGTTGGCGTTGGAGAATTTAATTTTCTGTCTGATGAAGCAATGAATTAACTTTCACTTTCGTATGAATGTTTCTGTTCTTGCGGGGCCGAGCAGCGGCAGGAGCACGCCGGTTTGTGGGGATTTACGCCGGATCAAAGCACGTATAAATGGTAAATATTTAATCATGCCGAACTCTGCCGATTGAAGGTGCGAGGTCCTACTGAAATATTGCAAAATAAGCGGAGACGCACATTCGGGCATATTGGAATGAGAGCATAAGTATGATATGGCTGGCGGCCAAAAAACTCCTCCGAACGGTATCAAACGCTATGACCGGAGAAGGGAGAAGTCTCGGTTGTTTCCTGTGCCGGGAGTCGATTCCAAAGCCTTCCGGAGGATTAGCGGCTAAGCGGGTGTTGGCAATGCGTTTCCTGACAGTGTCAAAATTGGAATCCACCCTGGCCAAACTACTCCCCCAACAGAGCCCGACCAGTATAGGGTGTATTATTGGAAGTTGGGGAACGTGCTACTGGTCGTTGTCGGCGTCGTCGTCGTCGTAGTCGATCGCATTATGTGTTCCCGGGCGGCAGCTGACGGTTGGCGCAATGACGATAATGGATCGTTTTAGCATTGGAGCGTGTCGGATTTAACATGGTAAATTAAATTATCGCCACCCGCCAGAAGGACCACCGCTTTTGGGGCGTTTTGTGAATTGTGGAGCGGCAAGCTGGATTGAGCAAAGCGAAACGATCCATTGAAACGGTTTTGGAACGGGCGAAAGCGTAAGCGCAGGTCTTATTAAATCAATTAAATCCTCCCCCCGGTGAGTGCTATGGCGTTTTTGGAAATACATTAAGCAACTTGTGCTGCATCTTCGTTGCAAACAGTGCCAGTAACGGTCGCCGGAAATCGGAGTGTAATTAAAAGAGCTGTAATTCAAATTACAATAACTTCATCAACTTCTACCGCGTACGGTGTTGTTTGTACTGTGGCAATGTCCGCAAGGGTTGGCGTCTTCTATGTTCCTCAAATCAGCAAATATACAATCGGTCTAAATTATGCGCTCACTTGCTCCACACTTTTCAAGTAGTTTTGATTTAAACGACCTTCATACTTTGACCAGCAGCAAAGTCAGCATGACGATGCATGGGGAGCAAAGGTGATTGCGCTGGTCATAAAAAGTCAATTGAAGGCGTATTGCCGCTACAAGATGGACAAGTAACCTTAATTTAATTCTTGCATCTTGTTAGGAGCGCCCTAACCGTGGTAAGAAATGATGATGTTTCAATGCATTTATTTTATTACATTTTGCCATATTAAAGTATTTTTTCCCTCCACATCACATGAAGAACTAATTTTATACCACAAGAATGAAAGCCGATGAGACGCCATTTAAAAAAAAGGTCACCAAAATGGCTTAATGCTTTTGTGAACATTTTATACTTTTGGACACTTCTTTTATCTCAGCTCGCGTAAAGGGTGACATTTTTTGTCGAGGTTCAAACTTCGTTGCCGAAAGTGACCCGTAAAGGGCATGTTGTCCATTTTCGTCTCAATTTTCGTATGATCGCGCCGGGCAGCAGGCGACCCCCTTTGTTGATACTAGTATACCACACAACACAGCACTTTTGCCAATGTTAGGCTAAACTCACACTCTGCACGATATATATGAAACCCAAACCGGCCATCATCATCATCATCATTGCTGTTCCTTCCGTTCGCAATCATCCCCCCGCGTACCAAGGGTGGTCATAAACTTGATCCAGCCAACCGATGGTGGTGCGAGTGGTTAGAACACGCACTCTGTCTCCTGTGTTTGGAGACGATGTCACGCGAAACACGTCCCTACCGGTGGTTTGGGGAGTAGTAGTGGGCTTGGGTGATGGGTTTGACGTTTAGGCACAGACACACGCAATGACACAGGACGATGTTGTGCGTTTCTGTGTTCTGTGTGTGGCGCTGGGTCGATGGACAGAGGGCGTGTGTAAAGTATGGCCACCTTCAAAGCCGCAATCTGCGACGACGATCCCCCCCGGGCCGGTATCGAGACAACACACACACACACCCGGGGCCCGGTGCGGCTTTCGAGTGCAACTGTCTGTTTGGTCGATAATTTTTGGATTATTATCGATTTTGTTTCGCTTTGGCTTTGGGTTGGGTCGCTTTCAACAGAGGCGGGGATGAGCTGTGTGTGTGTGTCGTTAGAGTGATGCGTAAATGATACTCTCTGCTTCGAAATTTTTTTGCAGCTAGTTGGTATAAGTGATCCTAACGGGGGCGATAATAATGTGTAGAGGGACAATTTTGATTTCAATGTTTGAAATGAATGCAGATACTACAATTGTATCAGACACAAAAGTCTTAAATGTACATATTTTCTGCTTTATTGTAGATTACTTCTCAATTCAACTTCAAGAATCGGTCATGCCGTTAGAGATTAGATTATTATGCGACAAAATCTTGTAACAAGGGCCTAAAAAGACCCACACCAAACCCTATTAAGCGTAATGTGCTATGCATAATGCATAACTTTAGGCGGTTTGCCACGTGGATTGCATAATGTTAGTTGGAAATATGGTAATTTAGGGAAGGCGAATTCGGCTACCTTTAGGCCTTTTTGTCTCACTTCTAGACGACATACACTTCATTAGCTACCGACGAAGATTCGAGGAACAATCAGTGATTGATACAGAACGTGCAAATATGCTTTGGCGTGTAAAGCTAACGAACTTCCCGTACCTCGATCGAACGCTGAATCCAACAACGGTTCGCCACTTCCTGAGTGTTGTGTGTCGGTGTGTGCTTTGTGTTCTGCTCTAATGAAGAAGGTCACCAAAAGACCAACTTTCCCATTTCTCTTTCTTGTTGTTCCCTGTTACATAGCGTTAAGGACCGGACAAACCAACAAGAATCACGAATTCCGGTGTGTTATTCTACGTGATTGTTCGTGCATAGACAGGACGGCATGTTTGTTATCTTTGTTTGTATCTGGTGTGACAGGCAGACAAAGCAGAGCGGTCCCCTCCTGTCCTCGTTTGACAGCTTGAAGCTTGGACCTTTCTCAACGCACGTTGCACAGAAAAAAGCAGATAAAATTAAGCTGATTTAAATAATTCTAAGCAACAGATGATAGCAAATGGCACATGGTGTGTAACGTCTTGTGTGTTTGGTGGAGCTTTCGAGACACTCCTGAAGGTGCAATAATTATGGCTACACATGAACAACAACCCCCCGTGTGCGATTTGGCATGTATGTTTGTGAATCAAACCCGTCCATCCCAATCGTTGGATGTTATCAACGTTTCGGGGGGAAAAAGGTTCGCATACTCCAAGGGTCCACGATGCACGAGTTTGCTTTCAGTGAACAGGGGGCGAGGGTACGAGTCTCCCAAAAACCGAGATAACATGCCATGTTTATGAATCATAAAAGGTAACGTTCGAAAATTTTTGCTTGCGTTTCGGAGGGATTTTTTTGCTCTTCATTTTGCCGGTATTACTGTCCAGATATGAGAGAACGGAACCCTACGCGCATATACTTCCTTCCTTTACCGTGTCAGTGCAACGGTGTGTGTGTGTGTATGTATGTAAAAAGAAGAGCGAGAAGAACTGGACATAAAAATTGACGTCAAACAGGCATAAATTATGCTTTCCTCCCTTTTCTGGTGGGCGTTCTACGCTCTCTTTACGATCAATTGGCAATCTTCTGTACGAGACTAAAGAAATATTTGCCTCGATCGTCATCGGGACGACGTCATGGACGGCGGGGTGGTAGAAAGTAACATAAATGATAAATAAATAAACCATAATATGGAAAATTTCATTCGTTAAAGCTCCCTCCAACCAAAAAGTGACCTTCAGTGTGTGGTGAAGCAAGTTTTTTGATGAAATGATTTTCCAAAAACGTTTGTCGATGTTTTTTATTTACTTTCAACTGCTGCATCAACATTGAACCAACCTCCCCTGGACAGCGAACAACAACGCAAAGTTACAACATAATTAGTAGCCCTCCCGAGGGCTTACACCAGAAGTTTGGCTCCATTATCGTAAAACAATGTTTGTGTTTCATTAGGGATCGACTAATTTACTTGCCTGCTGCCTGCCTGCCCCCCTCTCGTTCGTCTGTTGTGTTGGGCGTTTAATGTCAGTTTTCATTAACATTCGCTATGGCTTTGTTGTCAGAACTATTCAATTTGTTACCTGGTTTACGGTATTCAGTGCAACATTGAAGTATTCTATCAATCCAATTTTGCAATTTGAGAGGACTGTTTTGGTGATTGCAACACTCTGTCCCACAACGCTACCTGGGTGTGGTCTTTATCGCGACAATTTATGAGCATACGCAATACACACTTTGCAGTAGCGCAAACAGCAGCAGCAGTGTAGTGTGCTCGTCAGTTGCTGTATTTCTCTTTTATTTCATTCGCTGTATCGGGACAGAATACATTGTGTACCTCAACGATCGACGCTTGGAAAATCAACCACCTCCACCGTAGGGAAAAACTATCTCCGATGACGAGTGAAAGCAAACTGTAGGCTAGCGGCGCGTTGGGTGGATCGTTAAACGTTGCTGCTAGCCCGGGGAAAATTGGTGCCGCCTCCACCACGCACGCCCGTCTGTCTCTGTCGAATGAGTTCAGTCGGTTGGTGGTTGGCTGGTGAAAAAGATATGTGTTGTATAAGGCCGCCCAAACAATGGTGTGCACATCTTCCCATGTCGAGTAAAAAGTTGTTGAAGTCGCACGTTGGGGGCTGAATTGAGCAAAAGTAGGAAGCCAAAATGCGCACAATAAATGTGTCAGCTACTACCAAATGTGGGCTTGGGGTGAAAGGTGCACACAGAAGAAGCGTATTATTGTTGGCGTGTGGGATGATGCACGATGTTTCGTGAGGGCAGAAGAAGAGCTGCGACATCAAGATATGATCGGCAGCGAAAGTCAAGACACAAAGAAACAAACAAAAACAACATCTCGCTACAAATCAATCAGTTTATCAGCTTTTGAGGTGCAGTTTTGTCTCGGTAACTATATACAATCTGTTCATCAGAGTTGTTAGTTGATTTAATTTATTTAATTTAAATCACTCCCAAAAGCTGTACAAACAAATAGTCGAAAGGAGGAAGTGAACTTTCTCCTGTCCTCCAGGAAGTGAAGTCAAGTAAACGTGTGATTTTTGCATTATGTTTCAAACAACATCACCATGCTCAATTGAGCGTCTTAAAATCCTTTTCCTTTTGCAAATAAACGGCAATATGAGCTCATCGTTCTAAATATAGCATCATCAGCATCAGCATCCTCATGCATTGATTGCAGGAAAAGCGCAAGTTGCAGTGGGGGAGAGAGAGATTGCCTCACGCTCGGCAATAATCCCGCCGTTCGCCTGTGCTCTGTGAATCAAAACAAAACAATCAGCGAAAGTATTTCTTGCGTAGCTTCAGCTGCTGCTAGCCTCTTTCTTCACTTCCGATCCGACGGGTTACGAGTCGAGAAAAGAGCCGCGAAGAATCAACCGCGATGGAAATAATCTTTCTGCCCGGATTCCCCGGTTGAACGGTTTAGCGATAAGACCTCTTAACGTCTTATCCCGTTGCTTTTGGTGTTCCGCAGAGTTCCGTGTTCCATGCCTCTCTCGCTCTGTCTCGCGATCGTATTCGATCGCTTGTCTCGGTAGGACGTACGCGCATCAATCGCCAGCCGTGGTGTGACGGCTTTCCGATACGCGCTGTCCTTCGTATCGGCACTGACCCTGATAAGATAAGAGCGTTATCGAACCAAGGGCGGAAATCGGGACCACTCCTCATGGGCTCTCAGAGGAGATGTTCCGACCGTTCCAAACCTGCACAGGAACACCGGTAGAAAGTGCAACACCACAGTGCTGCACCGATAAAACGATGTGTATTCCCCTTGTGCCATTGACATGGTTTCGTTTTCAAGGGAATCAGTGCTCCTGTCCGGTGATTAACTTTGGCCGTGTCTGGTTCGTGGAATGTCATCACGATATTGGAGCAAGTCAAAATGTACATTGTGTTTGCCCTGAAACTGCAGCAAGAGATTCTTATTGAGGTTTTAACGCTCTCAGTGTCTGGCATGGCTGATGTTCGAGTGGATAGCGGCGTTGTATCACACACAGCCGGATGTGTATGGAATCTCATTTGAAATGTAACAAGAAGAAACCCCACTCAATTTCTCACCATCGATGTTTACTGCCCAAAGTGATGATACATAAACAAAATCAAAACCCCACAACCCACCAACACCCTCTTTGTGTCACATCAAAGATTCTTATCACTGTTTGGCTTTGTTGTTATGTGGACTTGTGTTGTTTATCGTGTCCTGCTTTTTTCTTCTCCCTCACGAAACAGAGCAAATGCAGCTCGATTTTGACATATGACCATGATTTATCTGAACCAGCGGAACGTTGCCTTAATCATGCTTCCGCCGCAAACAGCTAACGTCAGAGAATGCACGTCCTCACCCAACCACCACCCACCCACAAACTGTCATCATATCGTGAATAATCGCTTCTCCGAGAGCAAAACAACAAAATATGAAACACGATCACGCGTTCTTTTTTTTTTTGAGACCATTCGTTTGTGGCATGGAAGAAAGCTCGGAAGGGAAGAAAACTCCCTAGTCGTAGAGGTCCGTGTTTCAGTTGAATCTGTGTCACATAGGATTGAAATGAATCACCGCGGGATTTAATTACTTTTTACACTATCCGATGCGCATTGATTTATGTGATCATTTTAATTAATTTAATGTTAGTTAATGTTCTCCTGCCTGCGATGGTGTGGACGTGGTGGTACATCATTTGCAAGACAAACTAGCGACACAGCATCGTTTAAGTTAATGTGTTGCCCTGCCGGAACGCGATTGCATTCCAATCTCATTAACACCACACCACGCCCTGCGGGAGAGAACACTACCAGCGCGCTGTGTGTGTGTGTGCATCAACCCGCCCAGACGGCGGCCAGTCTGCTGGATGTGTCCAATTACGCCCGAGCGCTTAGCTAATGTCGCAACGCTCGCCCATTACCTCGGCAAGGTCGAGAGACGTAAAGGTGCGAAAAGGAAGGAAGGATTTTGCTGTCCATCCGAGCGCTGACTTTATCAGGGTGTGTACGGCGGACACCCAAAACATGACAACACACACACATACACCGACCAACCGGTGATAATATTGGCCGGGCAAAATGCAGATCCCATCAAGCTCTCCTCACTCCTCCCAACAGCGCAATGTCTCGGGGTCGTAATGATGACGACAAAGTGCCCGGCGACACTGTTAAATACATTAGCGGGGTTGTAGCATCAGGAGAAATGAGGAAGAAACGAGTGCAAGGAAGGATGGAAGAGACGTATCACCACTTCGATAATGGTTGCAATTAAATTTCATTTTCTTTCTCTTCTCTTCTCTCCGTTTCCGTTTAGCGTAGCGTTCCGTTTGGTCCGGAAGTTGGTGTCCCAGTACACGCGCACGCTCGGCGCTGTGGCCGAGTGACCTATTCGTAGCTCTCTGTGTAGTGTTAACCACAACACACACACACACCCTATCAGCTAACTTAGCGGACAAACTCCCTCAGTAGCAGTAGAACCTAATTAGAGTATCTGCAGTAACAATGCCGGGCGAGTCAACGAAAGCGGCGGAACCGGCCGCCGCCACCAGTCCCAGCACACCGAAAAAGAAGCCCACCAACTCAAAGGCGGCCCTCGCAAAGGTTACACTGCTCGATGGTTCGATACTGGAGGTGACCATTGATGTAAGTAGTACAATATCCTCTCAATTGCTCTGGTAAACTGTGTTGTTAAACGACTCTCGTCTTTCTTTCTCTCTGCTCTACAGCGAAAATGCCGCGGTCGGGACCTGCTGAACTCGGTCTGTGCCGGGCTGAACATACTGGAGAAGGATTACTTCGGGCTGACGTATCACACAGCGAACGATCCGCGCACCTGGCTCGATCTCGAGCGTCCGGTGACGAAGTTTTTCCGCTCCGATCCGTGGGACCTTTCGTTCGAGGTGAAGTTCTACCCGCCGGAGCCGGCCCAGCTGCAGGAGGACATCACGCGCTACCATCTGTGTCTGCAGGTGCGCAACGACATCCTGGAGGGCCGGCTGCCCTGCTCGTTCGTAACACACGCCCTGCTCGGCTCGTACCTGGTGCAGTCCGAGCTGGGCGACTACGATCCGGCCGAGATGAAGGATCGGTCCTATCTGAAGGACTTCAAGATCGCCCCGAACCAGACGCCCGAACTGCTGGACAAGGTGATCGATCTTCACAAGACCCACAAGTATGTATTAGAATGTTGCCGCAGAAGCGGAGGATTGGGAAGAATCTAATGAACGTGTTTGTTCTTCCTCTTTGCCAGGAGTCAGACGCCAGCGGAGGCTGAGCTACACTATCTTGAGAATGCGAAAAAGCTCGCCATGTACGGTGTCGATCTGCACCCGGCGAAGGATTCCGAAGGTGTCGACATCATGCTCGGCGTCTGTGCCTCCGGTTTGCTCGTGTACAGAGACAAGTAAGTTGGTCGTTGAGATGATTCGCCATCACATTCAATTGCTAATCGTTCACCTTTGCCGACTTCGTCTGCAGACTTCGTATCAATCGGTTCGCCTGGCCGAAGATCCTGAAGATCTCGTACAAGCGCAACAACTTCTACATCAAAATCCGCCCGGGCGAGTTCGAGCAGTACGAGTCGACGATCGGCTTCAAGCTGGAGAACCACCGGGCGGCGAAAAAGCTGTGGAAGGCGTGCGTGGAGCACCACACCTTCTTCCGGCTGATGACGCCGGAACCGCAGCAAAAGTCGGGCCTGTTCCCGCGCCTTGGCTCGAAGTACCGATACTCGGGCCGCACGCACTACGAAACGCGCAAAACGCCCGTCGAGCGTCCGGCGCCCGATTTCAAGCGCAGCTTGACCGGAAAGCGACTCTCCAGCCGCAGCATGGATGGTTGGTGTTTGGAGTGACCGAGGAATTGAAGTGACATTAATCCTCTGGTTTGTTTTGTTTCCAGCACTCGCACAGCAGGAAAAGGAACGTGCGGCTGCCAAGGATGCGGGCAAGGACGCAAACAAACGCCACACGATGTCGCACCCGCCGGATCACATCCCGGATTTGGACTCGCCGACGCGCGGTTCCCGCAGCCCGATCAAGAAGGACAAAAAGGAGCGCGTAAGTGTGAGCCAAGGGAGGCCCTTGAACCATCTTCACTTTCGGCACTAAACTGTGTACCACACACTAATTAAACTAAAGTTGCGAAATAGTTTCATCGCGCGCGTGTACCCACCCTAGTGATGTTTCGTTGTTACGTATCACCTACCCTCTCCTCTCTGTCTATTTCTCTGTCACTATGTAATTTGGCTCGTTCCAACTTCAATTCCCATGCTCCCCCCTGCGCCCGTTATTTCCCTTGTTTCAACGACACTAGTAGAAATCGTGGCCTTGTTTGGATGTTATTGCAAAATTTTTAGATCCAGCTCACAGTTGCTGCTCTCTATCGCTCTCAGTTGTAATAGAAGACGTTATTCTTTCCTAATTTCGACAACACTCATACACGAAAACATACACAGTTTCTCTGATACGATTTTGCTGAAATTATCCAATTCGATCCCACACGTTTGCCCTACCATTCCTCCTCGAAAACCGTTCACATTAATCTCACTTATCTAACTAACGATACCGTTTGTTACTTTTCTGAACTAAAATTGATTTCATGATTGCGTTGGGCTCCCACTAACAAACCACTAACCGATGCGAAATACGATTAACATTTGTGTTTGGGGTGTGTTGGTTGATCGGTTGTTCGGTTGGGCGGCTTCCGCCTACAGCTGAAGCGTGAGTCCAGCACTGGCACCGCGTCCGCCTCGTCGCAGAGCTCCCTCGAGGGAGAGTACGAAACCACATCGCCAAACGTTGTTCCAGCACAGGTTAATAGCTCTATTGACTTACCAAACATACTCCACTTGGATTCCTTTTTGCCGTATTGTTTACTTAGTTGCGTTCTTTCGTTTCGTTGTCATACTTCTCAATTTCGCTTCATCTATTGCAATTTTGCAACGTATGTTATTATGTTTTAAATTTCGTATATTTTCTTCACTAGTTTTCGGTATACTAGTGTTTTGCATTTTTGTTTCCTCCAACATGTTTTCTCTCTCTCTTATCTACTTGTGTTACAAACACTGATAAAGTTTTCGATGCATTTTTTTTACCCATTTCGCAAACAAGTTTCTATTCCGCTGCAGTTTGGTGCAAACGTTTTTGATTGCTGTTGTTATTTATGGCACAATTTAGTGTAAAAGCTTTAAACACACCAATCTAACTCGTAATTAGACCAATGTTTTTCTTTAAAGTATAATGCGCTGTACGGTAGTGTTAGTTTTCTTTTCTACATTTGTTTACTTGATGTTGCACTAATCGCTTTTATCATATTTCTCTATTTATTCAGTTGTGTTTTGCATGATTTCTCTGGCTTTGTATTCTATTCGCTTCTTTCTGCTCATATTTCCGTTTTTTTTACCATATTTAAATTACAGAAACCGGCTGGAGGAGTTGCCGTACTGCCAGTTGCCGGCAAGAAGGACAAACCCGAACAAGTTTCCCAGAAAGAGGAAGGTCTGAATGGTATGTATTACGGAGAAGACCTTTGTCTTGACACATATTTAATAACGAACGTTTTCCTTTTAGGAAACAATGGACAAGCCGAGGCACTGAATTCCTCCGCGGAAGAGGCAACATCTCCGTCCGGCAAACGCAAGGTACGTGGACACTAAGTACTTAAAAAAAACTCTTACCACTCTAGATCTTAAGCACTCGTTGGTTGATTGAATCGATCGATACACACCGTTGAACCGTGTTTTGCATCATTATTATGTATTGTAGACAGTTTTTCCATCATCTTCTACTTCAATGTGATTTGATACGATTTTCGACATTATTCAAATCTTTATGGCCCATTATTCGAAGCGCTCTGTAGTAGAATTTTTAATCCTTTCTTTTCCATCGTTTTTTTTTATTCAAATGTTTGCTCTCACTGAATAGTAGCGTTTTCCCTATTTTATGCCATTTTTTCATATGGCATTTGAGACTGACCTCTTTTGCGTGTTCACGAAAACCTCACGTGTGTTTCCTCGTATTCTGTCGATATTGAAACTGTCTGTGTGTATCTTCAGGATAGGTAGCGATTGTTCGTATTCTTATAGACTGTTAGCGTTAAACTCTTCTCCCTTTTGCTGAGCGAAATATCTTCTTTGCGCTATCCTTTCGCCCCGAAAACATACACAATTTCCATAAAGTGATATTTGTCGTTATTAGCCGTTTTTGTGTACCATTTGATTGATTTTATTTTTCTCTTTTATCCCCGTTTTGTTTCTCCTTCTCCCATCCATGTTATTACCGTTCTGTTCTCTACTTGCCGTTTTGATCTGACGAACCCTTCCACACATCCCGACATCCTCTTGATCCATATGTGTTTGTATGTATCTGTTTGTGTGTGTGTATGTGTGTGGTCGTCATGTACTTCGTGTGTGTTACGTCCATCCCGCCAACTGTGCTGTACTGCCCGCCCGCCCGCCCGTCCGCCCGTCCGCCTCCATCCGTCCGCGTGTTTGTGGTAACGTCTATCGCTTGTGTAGGGTTTCCTGTTTTCCTCCGGCCGCAAGTCGCCGAAGGACAAGAAAGACGCCGGAAAGGAGCAGCCGGCAAAGCTGATGGCCGCCGCGAACGGTGACGGTGGCAGTGCGGGCAAAAAGGACCCGGCCAAGGAAGCGGTTCAGGCGCGGGCACAAGATAGCGCCACGAACAAGACGCCGCAAACGACCCCGGAGAAGCCCGGCTTTACCAAACCGTACGAGTACTCGGAAAGCGAACAGGACCCGGCGACGGCCCACAAAAAGAACGTAAAGACGCGCGGCTTCCGGTACGACGAGGCACCGTTGCGCCCGAACGAGGAAAGCGAAGCGCAGCTCAGCCCGAACTCGCAAAGCCGCCGCGCGACCGGGCTGGCGTTCAACTACGCGCCGGGTGAGGATCAGAAGGTGCGCGAGTCGGTGGAGAAGCGTAAAGCGCCGGGATCGCCGGTAGCGGCCACTGCCACCGCCGCCGGTGTCAAGACCGATCAGCTCTCGCCCAAATCGGCTGCACGTGGACTGCCCGGGGAGAGTGAGGCTGAGAAGGGTGTACGCACCAGCGCCCGATCGTACTCGCCCAACAAGGGTAGACAGGCGGTTGATCCGCTCGCTTCTGGGGCCGGCACGTTCCGTCCGTTAGACGACACTAGCAGTGCGTTTATTCAGGGCGAGCAGGCTGGTGCTGCTGCTGCGGCAGCCGCTGCAGCCGC
>KI919317.1:61943-88684 GCA_000473525.2 Anopheles melas | reverse complement strand
GTGTGTGTGTGTGTGTGAAGAAAACGGAAGAGAAGGGACGTGCGGTGACCTGCAAGCCCCCAAATCCCTTCAGCTTAGCTGACGGCTTTAGAAAAGGGTGAACCGCGCGACCAGCAACCGCTGGACGCTGCTATCGTTGGCTTGCTGGCTGGCCCGGTTGTTTGTTACGTAGACGATGATTCTTTCTTCCTCTTTCTACTAGTGATCACTGGTAAAAACACGCTCGGTTTTGTTCGCTGTTTTGTTCCTGTACTTTTTTCCTATACTTTTTTCCTATACTCAAACCACCGAGCATCTCATCCAATCCCGGACCCTGGACAGAGCGGTTAAGCTTTTGGCCTAGAAGCGCCGTGTCCACGTGAGATATCAAACAGTATTTTTGTTCATTTGAGGAGATTAGTCGAACGTGACAGGAATAATCTAGTTCGGCCGGGATTGAATGCGGTTATGGCCGGCGGTACTTAGCGCTTGTTGTTTGTGTCTGTACGGGCGGAAATGCTCCCTTGTTAGGAGCCGGGATTAGTGGGAGACGGTACCTTTATTTTGATGCTATTTTACACAACCATTGTCCTCAGGATAACATTCGTTCTAAAGCGAGTGGTTTCAATGGTGCTTCAATCTAGATTTCAAGAAGTGCAATAAAATTTCCATTTCTTTTGGTAAATTATCAGAATTATAAACAGTAATATATGCACTTCACTTAGGGAAGATATAAAAAAAACTGTCACATTTACTTGCTGAACACAATTGCAATATTGTACCAAAGCTTTATCCCTCTATTTTTCTTAATCTAACTTCAATACTTTCCTAGCGGTGCTCAACTTTCTACCACACTAAATTTGTATCGTTCGGGATGTTGGCACGGTTTAGTGCCCGGGCGGTTAGTGTCATCCGTGTCGCCGACCATTGAAATGGATTGCTCCTCAACCGGCCATTAAATAATTATAATGTGCTCAAAATGTAAAGTTTGCTGTGCTGCGAGCACCTTACTTCAGGAAAAAAGGGGTTGAAGAAAAAACGAAGACCCAAGATGGATTAGACCATCATTAGCCCGCACTGCGGGAAAGGATCGACGACTTGCGTTACGTTTTCTAACCAAAACTCGCAACCGACCGACCGAAGATCCGAGTCTGTCAGACCGAAACCCAATTAAAAATAGATAACGTTGATCCTTCTGTTTATAAATTTCCACTATACCCCCGAACCCCCTTTGGGAGAAAAACTCACGCCAGCGCAGGTTCGCTATGGGATGTGCAAAACGAGTGAGTATGCAAAACTGGTTCATTTTGTCAAACGAATCACAGTAAATGGCTGTAAAACATCCTGCACGATGCGTGGAAGTAGAGCATTAGCTTAAGGAATGATTCTAAGCCTTTAATAATGCTTGTTCTCTACGCCCAGGAGTGTTACAGAGGCCGTGATACAGGAGTGTTACAGAGGCAAGCGCGACACGTCCCAAACATATTGCCATTGGAGGATTTTTTATTTCAAATTTCATGACTAACCCCAGAACTGCTTGCACAAACTCTCCATTCACCGGCCGGATATTCCCCGCAGGAAATGATCCCCGGAAATTTAGCCTCACCATGCTCCCGCCTGGGAAAGTTATTAAACTTTGTTAATCAAAATCGTATTAGCTCACTACAGCTTGATACGTTACGAGACCTTTTTTTGTTTCGTTTCAATGTGTAGCTCACAAGGTTTTACCTTAGGAAATATGATGGAAGAGGAACGGTATGGGTTACAGTCTTGTGCACGGGATCGAATCAAGCTCTGAGCAGATTAGGGCAAAGCAACGCGCTTGTGTGCATGTGCTTCGTCAATCGCCACTCAATTCAAATTTAATTCGCTTTCATCGTTCATCGCGTTCCCAACTCATCGCGTACGGTCTGCCCGGACGCCCTAATCGGGGGATCGTTGTTTGATCTCGGGCTCGAATCACGCGTGAAATTTGGTTCATACGCAGCCGTCTCAACACACGACCACTACGCGATCGACAGGCCGACGAAGGATAATGTGATAATAATGATTAATGGCGTTCCTTAGTACCGCGCGGCCGTGGTAAGTTTTAATTAGATTTGATTCTTAGACCTAGGCGGACAGGTGTTACTGATTTGGATTTAGTTGGAAGTAGGATAGAAGCGGGCCAAGTGAATAATGCGCCTAGCGGCTAATCTTCATTCAATGCTGATTGACCACTCACGATTGAGTTCTAGGGAAGGGCGTGATCCGAGGGTTTATGAGTAATGTTTGGATTTGCGACTGGCTGAGTTTTGATCTTTGCTGGTGATGTGATTTTGTGATTGCTATTTGTGTGAAGCGCGAAATTATCTGTCAAAGTACACAAGGGTCAAGTTTTGTTAGTTCCAGGAAGACGTCTCATTGGCTATAGATAGGTTTGGAGAAAACTGTTCAAGTGTGCTTGACTCGTTTCAGTGGCAGCGAAGGACAAATTATGCTTAGCAATTACGTCCATACTAAATAAGACACGAACAGTTAACATACCTGTTTTGTTATATTTAAATGATTAAAGCAAGCATTCTTTTAAACTTGTGAACTATTGAGAACTGTGTGAAGTGTATAAAACTAATTTTTTTTCATATCAATTTGAACCAAACGCATAATTACTTATCTTCATTTTAGCAAAGCATTCCAGCTGACTTTAATATACAGAACAATGTTTACCCTTTTCATGTCGTTACAGTTTATACTAACCACAATATAAACCAGCTCCCCACTTTCCGAAGCGCACTTGTTAAACGATCTCACTGAGCAATTCTACGCAAAAAAAATACATCTATTCCCCAACACCGAATGCCTGCGGTAAGCAGATGAGCGCTCATTATGACTCTATAAAATCAACCCACCCCAAACAGCATGCATGGTATGCGTGTATGTGTTTGCGTTTTAAACCCTCTCGCGGTGAAATAAATTTCAGCAAATTTATTGCACCCCTGATCTGTTACCGGGGTTAACCCTCCGAGCTGCCCTATTCGTTCAGGGGTGCCCTATTCAAAACAGGGGAATAAACCCCAACACGTCCCCTGTACAGTTTAGACGACAGACAACGTGCACCAGGCGTCTCCCTGATGACCATACCGGTTTCTACGCTTGGTGGAAGCTTTTCGAGCTACGCGAACGGAGATTAGAAAGGTAAGCAGGTGTTGAGTTGTAATAAACAAACAAAAAAATGTAACTAAAACATCAGGGAACTAAACCCACTTTGGCCTAAAAATGCTATCCTCCTTTCTCGTATTTCTCTCCCAACGGCAGTCATCGAAGCAAGGGCAATAAAATAGAGGACTTTCCTTTCCAATTGCCAATTGGCGTTCACGGAGCGGATGCACCGTTTTCTAGCGCACTTGCTGCTACTTTCGCACCTCGCGCAGCAGATGATTGCTGTTGAATGTTAAAATTACAATTTATTCTACCCCGTTTACTATGGCGTTAGGTCGGTGTGCATTCGGTGTGCTGCGCGCGCGTTTGTGTGCATGCTTGTGATTGGCTCCATCTGGTCAATGTTTACCCAAACCGACCGGAATGAATTTGATTCCATTGTGCTGCACTATTTTTCTACCAATTCTCTTACCCGAACCGTTATTCCTGGCAAGTGCAACAAATCGACCGGCAACAAACACAGGAGTATAGTTTGCGCCTGTGTGTGTGTGTGTGTTGATGTTATTTCCCATTGCCTACCCTTTTATTTGATCACTTTTATTTCCAGCTCCCTTTTTTTGGTAATGCACAAAAGCATAGCACTCTGCTCGAAAGCTGAGCGTGATTTTTCGCGAAAGGTTATTTATTGAACAAATGTCACAAAGGACGCTACCGGGTTTCGCATGCTCTATTTGAATATCACCCCCTGCTTTTTTGCATGTTCCCCTTCCTCCTCCTCCACCTCCTCCTCCTCCTCCCCGCCAAACACAATTCGGCACACCACTGTGTATGCACACCGCGGCAAACATAGTAAAATTTATTGTTTTTCGAATTCAAATCTAAACATTATCGCGTGCACGTGCACATCGGTGCATCGAGCAGGAAAATGATGAGGTTATTTGTGTTGGTTTTGTTTCGTGGCTAAAAAATAACGTGAAGCCACTCCCCCGCTGCCCCTGCCTTCCAGTTAGTAAGAGCACGCGCTGTTTCCTCGCACCGGTGGGGAAACATTTACTCAGCTCAAGCCGGGCTTCAAAGGTAGGAAATAATGTTGCCAAATGTTAGCAACCGTCGGATGCTTTTGCAGAACCGAACTTTTGGCACCCTTTTTTCCACTCCATTTCATTCGTTCGCGGAAGTGTCAGCCAAATTCGATAAAGTGTATTGCCTCGGTGCCACGCCCGCCTCTGCTGCGCCGTGTTTGGTGTGTTCCTGAGACGAGCAATTATTAGCCTGTCGAACGGGGCGATGACGTTCCTAAGTGAAAACCCGTTTAGCCCATTCCAGGTCAATGTTCCCTCTTGTTGGAAACTCTCTTTCCCGACCGTTCGGTACGGCCTGGTAGTGTTTGCCATCCCGACCAAAACTCCATGCTCGCGCTCATATACAGCGTGTATGTATGCCGAAAGTGGCTTAAGTGGTGGTAATTGATCGCATCACTTAACACTGACGAGTACTTGCGGGCGTTCTGGATATCGACTTTATTTTATTTTATTTTATTTTTTGTTTCGTTCCTTCCATATTCCCTCCTTTTTTGCTATACATGAAAGTTATTTTGCCACCACGCTCGTTTGATCGCTCGCTTCCGCTGCGTTAGTTATGGCGGCCGAACGCTTAAACGCACCAGGAAGGGAATGTGGACGGAGTGGAAAAGGGACCCCGTGTCTGTGTTCATTTCTCTGACACCTCTCAAAACCATACTGTTTGCAGTTGTGCCCTCACGGTGCAGGGACGACGACTGTTGCCTAATGGTTTACTGCTGCCTCCGTACACAAAGTACCATTAAAGAGACTTTCAACCGGTAAACTAATTAATACCGAATATTCGCTTTGAAGTTAATCGAACCGTTCCCAACCGTGCTTGCCGGTACGACGCATTTATGTATGAATTTTCCTCACCGCTTGCCCATGTTTCCCATGGCCCATGTGCTAGTGCCTCGGCGATGTGTCATATTTAGCATCCGCAGCGGAGCGACGGATTCGATGTTTCGGTGGGGCTGCTTACGGATAAAAGCATCAACACACCGTCACCGTCACCAGTGAGCGAACATTTAGCACAGGAGTCCTTAACAAAGTTATACGTTTAATTGAATGCATTACATTTAATTAAGTTGCCACTTGCGCTGGAAAAAGATCTTAAAATGAAAGAACGAGCTTTGTTTCTATATTCGTAGCGGTGCGCTTGATAAGAAATCTATCTGACTTATTTAATTATTTTATTTTATTCGAATAGAGTAGATTTCTCGAATTTTATTCAATTGCTCTTTATAATGTGCTTTTTGTTTTAGCAGTATGATTGGAAAAATCCATCGAAAAGGGAAGCCAATATCGCCATTAAGCCACAGACATTCAGACAAACTTTCGGAGATATCTTTAAAATACGTTTGCAAAATTAGAACGACAGGCTTGAAGAGACTCTGGAATCGAAAGAACACATAGGCGTTTTAATGGATAAACGTATCCTACTTGACACATTTCTATAGAAAACTCCAAACCGCAATTTGAAGCGGTATAGTTGCAAAGTAGACCCAATTTTTTAAACAATTTTCAACCAGATGTCGAAATATCTTGATTGCAAAAAAGAAAAAAAAAACCTGAATGATTACAAAATTAAATAATTTGATTTTTTTGTTGAATAAATATTATTATTGACATAAAAGGGATCGTTTCATTTCATGTAAAGAGTCTCGATAAAAATATTCCAATTGTTTAGTTTTTAACGCGTATGTTTACGACTATACTATGAAGAAAACTAAAGGTTTTTTATCTAGAATCACTTGTTTAACTGAACATTTTAAAGATTTTATACTTATTCAAATACTTTTTAATGCATTTAAACTCATAAGTGACAAATACTTAAGCTAAGTGCGAACCTGTACTGGTTATTTCTTTAAGATACATAGAAAACCAAACTATTTCGCGATTTCGCAGGCCCAACCTTTTGGAGATTCTGTACCGATAAGCTTCCGCCTTCATCTTGTCATTCAACTCACTGCTAGACAGACTGACGTGATCCTAGCTGACGACAAAACTACTCTCGTCACCGTCTCTCCTGGGAAGACGAGCACACGGTCGACAAGTAGAACCAGAGGAGCCATAGGAGCCAAGCTACCAAGTGCGGACCCAAATTCTCCGTAGGTCCTGCCAGTCGCTTCCCATTTACATCGTAACGGTGCAAGTGCCCAGCACTAGCGCCGTCCACAACGTTCGCTAATGGATCGGCGTCGTAGAGTGTTTCGAAAGTAAATTATCACACATTCGGGCAGACGGGAAGTGCACAACTGGCGGTATCGTAGAGCGAGAGCCTTCGTTGACAAGTGTCCCGTTGGCTAGTGCAGTGGAACGATGCAATTCGGTAATAAAATAATGAAGAAACCGTTTCACTCTGCCAGGGACAGCTGAGTGAGGGACTGTTACACTAAATGATTATGTTACGATTTGTGGGGTGTTGTCTCGGGGGTATTTCGACGAGCGGTGGTTAAGATAAGACTAGACATCTGGTGTTGGTTGGAGCATTTTGGCTGAAATGTTATAAAGTTTAAGTGTAGTTTGGACAGAACTTGTCATTGGTTACGGCTAATATCTACACTAAATGTTGCTGGGTAAGATGTCCGACAAAGAGCGATATTGAAGAGCTTCAGGGAGAAAATAACTCCTTTTTTGATCTTTAGTTAAGGATTTGGTATCATATTCACTCGGTTCTAGGGCTTTAATTTTGTATACTCTCTTACCTTACCTGTTAACGATGCATTCGATTGGTTATGCTCACCCAAACACCAGAATAAACGTTGACTATTACTTACCGCAAAACGATTGACTCATTTGGTGCTGCCACTTGACCCCCCATTAACGTTCATTAATTCTTCACCAGAAATTCGGTTCGCGCATTTATGTTGTGTCCATTGGTGCAAACACGTTTAAAAATGAGAATGAAGGATTGAAAAATACATGAAAAAACACAACACATGAAAACGTAAACCAAACTTTTAAAACCTCGCCTGGGACTCACCGAAACCACTGCACTAATATTGAACCTGCTGCACCACTAGAAATCGATGCATTTAAAGCGGGAAACGGTCATTAACAGCTCTCCGGTGGTTCTCACAAGCTAAAGAGGGGAAGGAACATGTGTGCGAGAGGAACACGACCGATGAGCATGAATATTCATACGTCGTGATTAACATGAATTCCGTCGGTTTTCATCATGTTCGTGCCCGGTTTCATGCTTCCCTGATTATTTATGGTCAGTGAGCGAGCCAAAAGCGAGCACTTATGTGTTTGTGCGTCTCGGCACGGTTCGGCACGGCTCAACCAGCGCCCTGGTTCTTTCAACCTTCGGGACGACACATTAGCAACCGCCATCCGGGAAAGCCACGTGCACGACGATGCAGGACAATTAAAAGAAGGTGACAGAAATTGGTGCGTTAGGTTGAGAAATGGGTACGCTTTAAATCACTCGGGCTGCAGCGTGTCGATAGCGTGGCAGACGCAAAACAAAGTCCTGGATGTTTGGTGTAGGTTGTGATTTTTATTTTTGCTGGAATTAGAACAGTTATAAAAAGTGTACCATTTCCTTCAGAATTTGAAGTTTTGCGTGTCCCTTGTTTTGTGCATTGTTAAAATAATTGTTATGGTTTAGAATTTTGAATAAAATTAGTTTAAATCCGGTGGCATTACGAATCAATAATCATCACATATGATCACATCATCCCTCGTCTATTGGATGAAATTTCCGAAGGTAGGCAATTCAACCATAAAACCCCGATAGCAGACATCATTTTCCTGAATATGAGATATATGGAGGAAAAACCTTGTTGTGTTGGGATTTTTCATGTTTATTAAATATTTCTGCATGAATTCGAGAAAGGCAAACCATAAATTACATAATCTCACGAAGAAGCTCAAAAAGCTGTTTCACTATATGATGAGACTGTATGAGACATTTTTTTTTTATATTTCCGTATTTAGAGTTATTATTGTAATGTTCATGATATTAAGAACAAAAGACCACATATGACATGGAAAAACCTCTCACTTTTATAAAAAATGATACTTTTACCAGAAAACCAGATCTTTCTTAAAGTTAATACTTTAAAATCTGAAAACAAGAGCATTACATGCAGGCGTTCTTCAGAAAATATCGGAAAATATGATTTATTTTATCTCCACCACCATCACTATTCATCACTCTTTGCTTGAGGAACAAACAAAATTGAAAGGTGATTTGTAGGTGTATGTGTTTTTTTGTTTCTTTCAGTTTTCATAAATCCATCGTTCATCGTTTCCTCGTTTATAAAGGCCAAGCGAAGTAATATAGCGGAAACGTCCACTACCATCCGCTGCATGTGAGCGAGAAAAGATAACGCTTCTATGCGCCTAAATGTATGCTCACCGCCTCCCCTCCCCCCCCCCATCAAGCGTATACGCACGTTTAGCACGTTTTTAAGCCGTCAAGCTGAGTGGTGCAAAGAATGAAGGGATAAAAGAACTGGACGAACGCACTCAAACCTAGACACATACAAGGTATCGGGAGCAATTATAAGCAAGGGCGCATGGCCTGTGGGACATGAATACGCTCGGTTAAATTAGTTTCATACCCGTGGATAAAAGAAAGTGGCCTGAAGTGTGTGTGTGTGTGTGTGTGAGTCTGTATTGGTGTATCAGTTTTCATAAAATCGCTTCATGAAGTGTGTCTGCGGACCTTTGCTTTGTTGTTGCTCGTGTGCTCAAACTGCCTACTCGTTTATATCACTATCAGGATTACCCTTCGGCTTCGCAGGCACGCTATTCTCGGATCGTGCAGGACAGCATAAAAGCCTATACACACACACACACACACACACACACACACATGCTCCACCTTCACCAGCCGATGGGTTGGAAAACGGGATTAGCTTTTGTTTCGTCCGTCTTTTAATTTAAGGATTGTGTGCAGGCCGTACCGTGTGCTGGCCCCTTGCGCAAAGTCTCATTTTACGGTATGGATGGATTCATCATTTTTCCATCCATTATCAACACTAACCTTTCCCGGTAGCAGTCGTTCTATTAAGCCTCAGCACACGGGGGTTTATTTTTTGTTTAACTAAACCCGACCCACATACAGCGAGCGCCAAGTGAAACGTTGGAGCTATTTTTATAATACAGAAAAAACACCATCGATGAAAGCACGTTGCAGCATGGCGTACATGGTTAGCACACCTGAGAATACACGGCACTGTTGCTTTCAATGGCGCTGTAACAGTGTACAAAAACACACACACACACACATGCCGTGCGTGTTACACAAGCGTTCGCTCGAACAGGCTTCACGAGCCGGGCGGGTGAACATGAAGTGGAGTCTATTTTGCCAACGTATATTGCTTTTTCCACGCATTTTCGATGCTCTTGAGGGGTTTGCTCACGGGGTTGCATGTATTGCATCCTGCTCCACTACACCACTTTCCGTACACGGACCGGATTGAAAAGCGTGTCCTGAATGTCAAGCGACGCTATCTCCGTTGCTAATAGGTAATTAGCACGGGACGGCAGCTCCTATTGCTGCGAGTGTACATCAAACCTACGGCGTACGGGTTGTGCCTTCTCGCACTTGTGCTAGAAACTATTCTAAGAAGGAGGAGTTTTGCATACAAAAACACGTGTTCCACCTTGCGCAAGACGAAAATATTGCTGGAAGCTGTCGCACATGGTGCAGTAGCGCAAGTCTTTTGGGAGACTCTGGCTGTGGCGTAAGACGCGAAACGCGGATCGAGAAGTCATTAGAGATCCGGTGTAAGGTAGCGCGTAAGTTTGCCAGCGCACCCGCCAGAGGCTGATACATTATTAAAGGTAGACGCTTACATACATTCACACACACACCCAGATCTGACATCCTTGGGATGTAAGGTTTTGACAAACGATTACAATGAATCAGCTTACTTCATTGATCGGTTGGTTGGTTGGTTGGTTGGTTGGTTGGGAGGGTATGAAGACATTGTGAAACTGCTTATGATGGGATTGGAATTTATTGAGCAGAAATTGGATCGCTTAGAATAGAAATTTTGGAAAATGGAATGATTAAGTTAATGAGAGGTTTACTCTCAAGGCGGTACTGATAATAATGGTAATGATAGGATTGACATCAATTATAAGAATAAATCTCTAAGAATAAGTTATAATAATAAGAGCTGTCAGGCTCAAATTATGCTTCAAATGTAGTCTTAAGTGGTCTTTACAATATGGAATAACTTTTGAAAGTTTGTGTACCAAACCTAATCTTAGGTTTGTTCTACAAATCAAAGCAAAAAACTAACGAATGAAAAATTTCTCCAGTCCTACAATGTCCCATTCGAGGGCCTATGCTTGCATGAGTAAGGATTAGCATGGCCAGTTGCCCTGTGAGCACGTCCGCTTCGTCCAACATATCAATCCCTCCCCAAAACCCCGCTCTGTTATCTACAGATTTGCAAATGCCAAGTTTTTTAAGGCCGTCGGTGATTCCAAACCAATCTCTTTTCAAGATCACCCGCGTACGGTGCTGTTTCGGGTGCAACACCAGCAACCAAAACGGAACGCATGACCGTTTTCCGAATCTCTTCCACTGTGAGCTGCATACATAATTCATCAAACGGTTCCGGGCGGTACGCCGAACGCCTGCCCCATGTCCAGCCCCGAGTAGCCGTCTCGAGCATGAGAGACAACCGGTGACAAAAGGCATTAGCGTTACATCCAATCCAAACCGTGCCTCAATCCTTCCCTCTCTAACGTGATCTTGGGCTACCCGGATCGCTGAACTGAAGAACCCTTCGCATCGCGGTAATGCGAAACGGATGAGTCGAAATACCGTCTACAGTCTACACATATCCGGCACATCTTCCGGCTGAACGGTCCAAAAACTGGCGGCCACCGACGGCGCTTAACCCGATTTGCAATTCTCGTTGCTGCTTTTCTTTTCATTGTTCTCGAGCCTGGGGTTTCCTTTCCATATATATGTGTGTGTGTGTGTGGAACGGCATTTACTCCGACGGGAAAGGAAATCGAAAATCGGATAGGACAAAAATCCACCACTGCACGCAGAAAGAGGTTGCGAGGAGTCTTTTTTTTTGTGGCCGATGAGTTCTTCCGCTTCCTGCATGTCTGATTTGCACTTGCCGAAAAACCTTCGCCCCTACCATGGTGTCCCCGTGTTACGGTGACCATTTAGCAGTCCGTGCGATGGCAAGTGATTGTGGTCATCAGCAATCAGCGTACCAAGCCATCGTGCGGGATGGCCGATGGGGGCTTGAGTTTGGCGGAATTTTGATGATCCCTTCATACCACACTGTGTGACGTTGTCTGTCAGCAACTGGGTGTCGACCTGAGCATCTGTGTGTGTGTGTGTGTGTGTGTTTCCCGGACCAGGAAAAGGCTGCTACTAATTTTTGCCTAATGGAATTACAATGCAAATCTGCTGCCGGGCAGTGGGTACTCAGAATTGGCAAACTTGTGCTAAAAACTGGACCGGTCTGTCGACGTGGGACACACAATGAGTGAACAGGGACACTGTCGCATCTGCCATTGCCTTCCGCCATTGCTCGGAGGAGAAGGAGGAAAACCATATGATGCTCATCAGTATTCACTCAACAGCGAACGAGCGACCGGTGACGATTTGAAGCCATTCCAAGGAGAGTGGAAAAAACACAAGCGCCATTTGCCAGGTCCGGTACTGCATCTGCGATTTTGTGCATTACGCTGTAGAGTTGATTGTTTCTGCGGCTCGAAGTTCATGTATGCAAAACGTGCCCTCAGAGATGGTCCCATTCATCAAAAACTCATATTGTGGAAGAGTATTGGTCAGCTGTGATACGAACTAAAGAAGTGTAACGCGTTTTGTTTAAATTCTAATGTACAGTACAGTTCCCGAGTCACGGTGTCCTCAAGCTGCTCCAGCTGCGTCCAAGGGATAATTTCTGGACCAACATGATGCAAATGATCTACGTCAACAATTTTGTCACGAAAACTGAGAAGGAACTGATAAAAGTCGAAGGTAGAACTTAAAAACATGCATACACGCATGTCTTCGTTCACCATGGCGAATGTTCCGGATAACTTATGAATAGTAGTTTGCAATGTTGCATGTAAGGTTAAATAATTAGACAGTGCATGATACTATACTTCTTTTAATCAAGTATTTTGTTTGTAGAAATTTTACACCAATTTAGGCTTGCATTTACCACAACATCTTCACATGAAGGATGTTGTTGGATGATCCACATTCCATGTTTTTATTTCAATCGCTAGAAACCTTTCAAACATCACAAAGACCGCTTTGAAATCTCCCTAATGTGCCAGTTGCCTTTGCCAGTTGCATCGTTTTGGCACAAAATCAAGTACGAACAACGGTAGGGCCCATAATTCATAACTTCAACGCACGACATGCAGTAACTTTCGCTGTCCCAAAGTTTTTGCCGCACGTCACAAGGCGCAACAAATGGGATGCAACAACTTCCCGAGGGGAGGGATCAAAATTTGGACTGCATGCAATTCTCAGTCAGCCAACACACATACACACACATACCCAGACACGCAAAGGACGCCATCACAGAATAAGAGGGTACAATTAAAACAGCTTAATGCCAACACTTGACGGCAAGTTTTCAAATCTGCCTGCGTTGGCTGTCTGGCTTGGTGAGCTTTGCTTTCCTGCCACACTGCCCTGTTCTTCCGAGCTTCCAAGAATCTTTAACTTCCTCGTTTCTCATTTGGGGTGGTTCCATTTTTCCAACGTAACCGTGCAATGGAGGGTCGTTTTTCTGTTCCTTCCCTATTTTTTTGTAGACTGGTGTAATGATTTTCTTAGGTACACCAGCTCCCCAACGGCACTGAACATTGAACGACCCAACAGCGCCCGAGTGAACTTTCCATCCTTTGCCACACTCCGCTAGCGCTTCCACACCGTAGCGTGCTTACCCGGCCGGCCATTTTGTGTAATGAATGGAAAATAATACGTAATAATTATCTTAATATGTAATAAACCCGGTGCCACTGCAGACCCTCGCACCGTTAACTGCACTGAGAAAACCCCCGGGAAAGCTACGAGATAATTCCCTTGAGAGAAAATGGAAACAAAAAAAAATCCCACGTTGAATATGCTTTCCGTTTCTTACCTTCTTTTATTTTTGACCAACGAGAATCACGCGCAAGAAGCAATGCGGTGCAATTGCGCAAGCAAAGACACTTCTCAGTGCTCGCCAGTTGGACGGAAAGGAATTACATTCATAAAAATCATCCACCAACCGCTACCGCTGGGCAAATTCTGCTTTGCATGGACGGATTTCCGCACCGTAGCACTGGAAGGGGAATGGAAAGGTCTGGCGCTCGTTTAAATTAATTTCTACCTTCAACTACATCATTCCACCGATGACGATGATGATCATGGTCCGATGCAAATGAGCACTGCTGATGGTAAGGCTGGTTGGCTGATGATAGTATGGTTTACGTTTGCTATGGGGTATTCCTATTTCTTTCGCGTTCGAGCACCTGCCGTTACCTGTCATCATTTGCTTCGTTAAGTTTTATTCGCATCCATTTGTACGTTGTGGTGGTACAGGGGGAACGGCTTCGTTCTTGGAGTGTGCCAATTTGTTAAAAGTCCTAACAGGTACTTGATTAAATCATTTACAGAGTTAGATATAGTCAATTCTATTTCATCGACAAACAGGTTCTAAAGAGGGGAATTTAAAGGATCACACATAGAAAAAGATTGTTAGCCAACGATTTGAATATTATCGGCTGGTTTAATTCATTGTTTGGTGGATATGAAAGTTATAGAACGATGGTAAAACCTAAACGCTTAATTTTCCAATAAGACCGATTAAAATTAGTTATTTCTTCTTTTAGCCGGTCTCGTAGTACAGTCGTCAACTCGTACGACCTAATAACATGCCCGTCATGGGTTCAAGCCCCAAATGGACCGTGCCGCCATACGTAGGACTGACTATCCTACTATGGGGGGATCAATAAATTCACTGAAAGCCAAGCCCACAAGTAATGGTAGTGGTACAGGCAGGCCTTGACCGACAGCGGTTGTTGTGCCAAAGAAGAAGAATTTCTTCTTTATCCTTACACTTTTAATACTTTTAACTAAGGAGCTGTAAGAGCTTGCTAGTGATCTAACTCATTTCTCTCCCATTTGCCTTGTTTCGCCTGTCTCATGGGTAATCTACCTCTTCAGAAAGGATTTTATTTCCAGCGGTAACGCAACAATCTTCATCAATGGTTCAGTTACAGACAAAATAATACCATTGGCTGAGTACTTGCCGTTCATTTTCGTATAAATAAAAATTGATACGAGAGCTCTGCTCTGGCTGCAGAAATATTCAAGCATCGATTGGTTTATATCTCCTCAGTTCCTTCTTCACCCCAGGAGCATATCCCCGAGAGCGCATAAAATTCAATGTATTATTAGCGTATTATCAGGGTTCGATGACCTAGGAGCGTTGCACCTGTCGGTGAACATTTCTTCTGCCAGCATCTTTCCACTAGAAGCTGCATTATATGACAACCACACACATCAACTAGATTATTGGGCTGTCTTCTTTAGCTGGCTTTCGTGGTTGCTCAATATTTGGTTCTCGATCGGTGCAGCAACTCAACAGGTCAAAAGATAATCCGATCATCAGTAACATTGACAAAGTGCAATGGTCGTTGGGTTGATGTGTTGACGCGCTGTAAATAACCTTCTTAGCATAATAATGAGGCTCTCTGAGGTCGAGTAAGACGTGAAGATTACATTTTATCGATAGAGGTTGCATTTTTTGGAGAAAAGATATGTCTTTCTATACATTCATCTGTTTCTTTAATCGCAAAAAAAAGGAGTTGAGGAGAAAACTCCAAAAGTTATATGGTTTTTTTTAACTGCTGTTCATCTCACGTATCGGCCAGATTCCTGGCTTGCTGATCTTCTGCCCAGGAAATGATAAACTGATCTCGAGGGAGGAATCTATGAAATAAATTAAATTGCTTTTTCGAATTCCCTTGCGTTTTTGGAATCTCTCCAGAGTGTTGGAATTATTCAAGAAATAGCTAAAAAAAAAATTTTTTTAACGAACACAACAACCAAATATTAGCCCGCACAAGAAGCAGTTTAAATGAATCACATCCGGCTTTTTTCCATTTAATCAATCTTCTTCCCTTGCCAATCATGAATTTTAATCATTGAATTAATTAAAAAAAACTCAAAGCATTCCTCGTAATACCGCATTCACTGCGGTATTACAAGGCACCATACCCGAACAGAGGAAAACCCCAAAGCCTCAAGGGAGCAGTGAAGCGTTTTCCAGAAGTAAATATTATTGAACTTTGATTTCCCAGCCGATCAATGAATTCGGACCGTACCGATGGTTTTTACTTTCCATTTTAATTGAGAGCCTCCTGGAGAAGGGAAACGTTGCCCGGTAACAGGAGAAACACAACAAATGATCGATATCCTACAGAATAGGAAATGGAAAAAGTTTCCTCATGCTCAGAAAAATACTGCACCTTCGAGCGTCGTGAGTTTTGTGAGACAGGCGTGGCATTTGTTGGTTTACAAGCTTGCTAAGCTGTCAGATTTTTGCTCTTTTTTGTTTGCTGGAATAATCAAGTTGATTTGCATTCCATCCTGTTTGGTTTGCATTTATTTAAACTTTTGCTTTGCAGATTTAAGTAATATCCTTTACAGTAATACCATTACAAAGAGGTTCCAAATTAGTCAGATGAGCTAACTGTGATTGTATTTGCCTTGTGACTCTGAATAGTATCGTTAAAACGGAATAGACTTTTATTGGTTGGCTTTTTTCAGGTGGTATTTGTTTCGCTATTTTGTGAAGAATTAAAGGAATTAAAAGCTTCATTGCTTTTTTGTTTTATTGAATTTATGTTTTTCTTTTGTTGAAAAACAAAATAAGCTTTTTCATCGCTTTCACTGTTCAGCAACCAACAAACTTTCTCCTTTTCTTTGCTATGCTCATGTCAGCCATGGATAAAAATAATTCAAAAATAATTAGCGAGTCAAAATTCTGACAGATGGTTGGCATGGATCTTCTTCACTTGCTGGGAAATGCACATACCAGCACCCAACAACATATACTCACTCCCTACCCCTTTCTCTACGAATTACCGACAAGCTTTTTCTCGTACCACTTGCTAGTTGTGTAGCGTACTTTTAATATCCGTAATTTGATCAATCTCGTGCTGCACTGGTGTAAGCTTGACTGGTCCACTGCACGATGCACTGTACAAGGTAAATGCAAACATGTGAAGAAAAGAACGGAAGAGATACGAGGATGAAGCTGCTGTGAAAAAAACCTTCTGGCCCATAATCTCATGCACACTGCACCTCGTGCGCTCCATCTCCACAGCACCCCAGCCCGAAGGCGGACGGGTAAAACTTTTTCGACACATTTCGTTTTTCCAGCGATTGAAGCCAACTCCGGCAGCAGCAGCAGCAGCAGCATCTTCCTTTAGCCGTTCGCGTTTAGAGGACAAGCTTATCGCACCGGTGGTATGGTCTTTGGGATGGTAAATTTTATTTTACATGCACATCCCGGACCCAAACTTTGTCATAGCGCCTGAAGTTTGGATAGCGTATCGTGATATAACTCAATTCAGGCGTAACCTAAAACCAGCCATTCCCCTCCCTGGTTGAAGGTGGCGGAGTCTGTGATGAAGGGTGTTTTTTGCCTCTATCTCCCCTTATTTTCATCCTATGTGTTTGATAAAACGAAAAAATGGAAAAAAGTGAGCAACTATTTTGATTGGATGCAGTTTGAGCCGGTGCAACACTGAGCTTGCTATATTATGGGAAGCAGCGGAGGCTTTTCTGAATAGAGCTGTATCGGACAGTGTTCGGGAGCGATCGGGAACTGCATAGCAAAGCAAAAAAAAAAACGAAATGGTGTAAAATTGTGTAAAAGGAACGAGAAAGATGGAAGCTGTTGCATGTGAAAGAGGAAACACAGCATTTCATATTAAAAAAAAACGAAGTGGAAACCATGGCTATATTGAATCTCGTTTCGACATCCTTCTTCAAAACTTAATCGTGCATGTAATCAAACTTAATAACGTGCATTCTTTCTTTTCTTCTTTGAATAAAAGAGTTTTTTTTTGTTTGGTTCCACCTATACCTGCTGTGGCTTTAGTGATAGCGATCAGACCGGAAACGGGATAAGATTTATGTGTTCCAAATTGAATTCGACTCCAGTTGCGACAACGTGGCTTGTGGTTCACCGAATTAGTTGAAGGCGAAATGTATTTAAAATCCTAAAATGTGTCACAGTTGTTTGCTTGTAATACAAGATGTTATCGATAAAAGCTTAGCTTAAAAAATAATATCTGTAAAGCGAATAAACCTTGAGTTTCAAGTAGAATTTTGAATAACATAAACATAGATAAAAATGATCAAAACACATTTGGCCTACTTTAAGGCACTCTCATTTTTTAAACTTTAATCCTTTTAAAAAGTAAAATATTATTGGATACATGTTTTACTCTACAAAGCAGTATTATTAAATCTTATTTGATCATCGTTGTGGTACTATTGTATACCTTGAAACGTTCGTAATTAATCGTTAAGGGTATGATGGGTCTATGATCCCCCAAAAAAGCTGTTAATGACGACACGCTAACGCACGACTACAAAGCTTAATTGCCTACCCCTTTAATGGCGGATCAAACGTCAATCGTGACGTACTGTGCGCCACTCGAACCATCGATGAGCCTTTTCTTTCATCCTCATTAGTAGGATAGCCCGCCACTAACAGCCATTCCAAGTACACGTACGATCCGGCCAGAGATACGACCAGCAGCTCATTAATCTCGCACCGGTATACCCGCACCGCTAGTGATCCATTAATATGGTCCCAAATTCTCCTGAGGTTTGACATTTAAGTGTTTCTGCCATTGAAAACATGTTAAAAGACACCGCAACATACACACATACACAAACGATCGACCATTCCTACGCACGGCGCACAACATGAGCGACACCAGCAGCCAAAGCTAAAACGTCAATGCGCTGCTTCGGAGTAAAGTCCTTTCAAGCTGCTAGTTGTTTGCTGCAAATGGCAATCCACCATATGCAGCTAGCAGATGTGTGTGTGTCGATTTATGTACTAGAGCCTCGCTTACCACAACAACTCGTTCCGTGCACACATCATCCGGAGTGTGGTAAGAGTGAGTGACTCGTTTGCGATATGTACTCCTCATCCACCCGGGGTACCTAAGTAGCAACAGCAGTGTCTGCATTCGTCCACCAGTCCACCGCCGTACGAAATCGGCAAGGACGAGGGAGTGTGAGAAGCTGGTGAAACTATTCGTACGTAATTTTGTTGTCGGCTAAAATATTCATGAAAAACTGTCAGTTTTAATACGATGGTGAATATTTTATAAACTTTTTCCCCGGCCTTCTTATCTAGCCCCGGTGTGCCTCTGGCTGGGGACGGTGGTCCATTCGGTGGTCCATACCTTAACGGGGCTTCGTCAATCAGGCTTTCCAAGCTGGGACCGGGGGTTCGGTGAGGCTTTAATAGATGGCAACGAGTCAACGGATGGAATGCCCGGTTTTCCTCCCACCAGTCCAACTGACTCTTCTACATTCGGGGCACTAGTGTCCACACTAAAATGGGAAGTGTAGTTTTCGCTGAGCTTTCAATCGTATCATGGAGGATGGGGACTTTAAAGGATGAGGTTGAGCGTTGGTAGAAGTAGCGGTAGAAGCAGCAGCAGCAACAACAGCTGTCAGACATGCATACGGATGACCTTTTGCTGGTTTGGATATGGCCTGTGGCGGTTTCAGCGATGTTGTCAATGTTGATGTAAGTGTTTCGCTGTAGCTGCCCTTTTCAGTTTTGCCTTATTTTTTACGAAGTGTTGTCGTTGATGGGCAACTGTTTTTTATCAAAAAAGTTGCAATTGATTTACGTTAAGAATTTAAAGTTCTTCTGAATCTGAAATATATTCTAAAATTATTCCTTTTTACAAAAATATTAAAACAACACTCTGAGTAACCGAATAGTGAAATTTAAGGAGGTAAACATAACGAAAATTCACACTATAAAACGAATAAGAATGTAATCATGCATCACTTGAACTTACTTCTGCCCACTAAATATGCATTGCATCGCTTCCAACAATGTTCAATGGTGATGAAATCTGCAAGAAAATATTGCATCACATTGCGGTGCATCCACCCTGTGCCCCGGCCATTGATTGCAAATCTTTGCTCAGAAAGTAATATAAACGGAACAGCAAATATGTTCGCCAACTTTACGCCTTCCGTTTCGATACGCCAGTACAGCCCAACCCATATCGGCAACATTGCGCGAGCATACTTTTCCCTCCCCAGCGCAATCGAACACCGCTGCACACTACCACGCATATCAAGATCGATCCGCACACGTGAATGACGAACTTTTAGCTGCGCACAACTTCATATGCACTCCCTCTTTTTCCCTTTCCTTTTTCGAAATTCCTTGAAGCAATATAAAGTGGGACAGCCCGGACGGGCAGCACCAGAGCAGACAAGCAAGCAAAAGCATATTTTTACTCGTTCAAACATGGCTCCGTGCGCCGCGTGTTGCAGTGACAAGTTGCCACCACTATCGGCATGCCGCGTGATTCATTCCTCGGCTGTCCTGGGCGCCGGAGGCGGGAAAAAACTCGAGGGCCTTTTTAAATCGAGCGGAAATCGGTTCGTTTTCCGCCCTTTTTCGTTCACACACGTCGCTGGGTCAGAAAGCAGGGAAACAAGCTTTCTCCCTCCCCTCCCCTCCTCCGCGGATGTGATGTGCGGAAGTTGAAAAGGACAAATAAATTGTTCCCGGAAAGGAACCTAGCTCACAGTACTGTTGTGAGGGGTACCGTTGTTATGATTGTTGAGCATTCTTCCTTGGGGAAGTTTTTTGACACGTCGATAATGAGAATGGATTTGAATGTTGACGATTTGAGTAGGATGGTCCACTCGCAAGGCAACTCTAAGCTTATCGGTGTTTGATTTTTTTTTGTTAAAACTTGTGTTCAAGGTAAGGTGAGGCGCTCAATGCTCATGAATTTTGAGTGAGTTAAGTCTCCATGCGTAATTTAACACTTAATAATTCGTTGATAAGTTGATGATTTAGCTCTTATTCTTCATAGAGAGTAGGCGTATGATTAAGTGATAGTTATCACTGGAAATTAACAAAACTTAACCATTATCTAAATGGTTGATAATTAAGCATGATTTAATTAACATGCTTTAATGCTTACCTAATTAACGTTTGCATAAAAATGGATTTTTCGGCTAGTTGTAGAAAAAAAACTAAGAGAGATAATTTCTTTCCATGAGCATCCTATGAAAGGGATTTTAGGTTTTTTATTTAGGTTTACGATCTTGATAAAAATTATTAGAATTATAGTAAGCCGTATTTGAGTTATCAGTAATTAAATTATAGTAACCTATGAATTTGTGTAGTTATAGGTTTTTGTATGAAATACAATTCATTTCTGTTTCTAACCGTACACCAAGCTGGTTGACTGCACTACTTCCAATAAAAATAAATCTACGACTATGGGAGCTGTCTTTCGTCAGTTTTCCACAATTTTCGACACGGAGGACTAAGACATGCGTGTACACATGTTTTAAGGTCTACCTTCGATTTTGATCAATTTCTCCTCAGTTTTCGTGACACAATTTTGAATGTAGAGCTTTTGCATCATGTTGGTTCAAAAATGTTTGATGGGAAGTAGCTGGGGGATGCTGGACCTGTTCGCGTACTAGGGTGTCATATCTAAATTCAGCCCAAATTCGCCTCAAATTTGAGGCCAGTGGACGTGATTTCTGCTTCCTGATATATTTGTTTATGTTCCACAGGTACTATTTCACTCTTTGGACGGTTGCATCGACCTCACGGTCAAGTGAACGCGACAGTGTAGCCACTTGACCTTCGATCTTCATTTTTAGCTTCCTTTGGAGCCTCAAGTTGCTCAAGGTCGTTGGCCACTCGGAACCGGGATTTATTTCGATGTTCTGATTGTTGTCCAAGATGTTGTAGATGCTGGAACTGACTGTTCAGAAACTACCGCACGATGTCCGCTTTCGTCGTGAAGTGGTGCCTTTCCTTGATCGCGTACGATTCGCGTACGAAGTTCCTCCAATTTTTGACCATCACGGTTAGAGTTCGAATGAGAACGGTTACAAATATCCTTTGTTAACCCACGGGATGCAAGTTTTGAAAGTGCGCTCACTAGGATAGCTAAGCTCCTGAGGAAAAAAGACTTCAACCCATCCATCAATGGATTTCTCTGGAGAAATCTTCTTGCTAGCCGAATCTTTTTTTTCTCTATAATTCTATTAATGCTGTCGATCTCTTGGTACAGTTGTGGTGTATTTGGCCGTTTTCGTGGTACAGTCGTCAACTCGTACGATTTAACAACATGCTCGTCAAAGGTTCAAGCCCCAAATGGACCCTGCCACGATACGTAGGACTGACTATCCTGCTATGGGTGGAAATCAATTAGTCACTGAAAGCCAAGCCCACAAGTGGTAAAGGCAGGCCTTGGTCATTAACGGTTGTTGAGCCAAAAGAAGAAGAAGAAGAAGAAGAACTAATGGTGTGTTGTTTTATTATATTACTTTGATTCTGATTTATACAAACACCTGCAAACGGAGGACACGACAATGAAAGGGTTGTCGGACTGCCATACGCTAAACAGATCTGGATTAGTGTCTTCACTAAACTGAAGCTATTTTCTTAGTCTTGTTTACAGTTTCCTTCAAAGGTGTCTAATTCCCATACCATCAGCCATCCACTACCCAGTCGTTAAGAGCTGTACATATGTGTCAATGGACCTGTCTATGGGAATCGTTCTGCTTCTTTTCCTAGCGCTCTCTCCTCCCCCCTCCAAACTCATACAAGCCCTCTAATCACTTGCCGCTATTAATTTGCCCCTGCCCGCAGACATTTTCCACGAATCATTGCGCACCTCCGACTTACCACCCCTCCACGCCCGGACAAAGAAACTCCAACCCCCATTACACTGTGAACAGGGCGACAAACAGCTCGGGGCATCCGATGGTGGAGGCCAATTTTGTGCCAAATTCATTCCTTATTCATACTGCCACCGTACCGCAAAGGTAGCATTCCCTCCCACCACCCCATTGACCACGGGATAGCAGTAGTTTGGTGCTAGAGCCGAGTGGTGTGATGCAAGGTAGGGAGGGCATATTCACCCGCACTGCGGAACTGTCCTGCGGTAGCCCTGGGTAGCGATCACACCATACACACATCCACACTCAGACATTGTCCACTCGACGGCAAGACCGCTTAGTCATTACGCTACGCCGGGGCGCTTTTCGCTTTCGCCAGACGGGGGTGTCACTAATCCCGGAGCGAGGGTAACTATTGTGTCAAGTGTATGTTCACGATTTTCTTCCCAGCGCTGCCACCGTCACCGGCACGACCACGCGTGATTGATATCATGCGATAGTAACTGCGTGATAAGCCGCATTAAATATTTATAGCATCACTCACACACAGAACAGACGTGCGCGTGGATATTGAGAAAAACACATTCGACAATGTGCTCGACAATGAAGGGCAGGAATGCCTCGAGACAGTCAGAAATCATGGCAGTACGGAGCAATTTGCTTGCGTTTCCCCATTTTCGGTGTCGCGGTCACTCGGCCACTCTGCCCTTGCCCGCTTGTGGACAAGTCGTCGTTGGCCCACACCCACCCGAAGGCTTGTTTTTTACGTGTGGAAATGTGTTGTTCATCGTGTGTGTGTGTGTGTGTGTCCACTTTGATTTGTTTTTTTTTACTCGCCCTTGTATGCCCCACCCAGAGCAGAGTTCATTACAGCGTTGTATCCGTCTTGTTCACACAGCAACCGGCACCGGAAGGGCGGCCATGAAACGGTCGTCAATACCGGTGGCACAATCGGAAGAGGAAATTGTTTTCCAGGGAAATGAGTCCCTGGATTAGTGCATTTTTTTGTGTGCTACCTTCCCACTTTGCGTGTTATGATTTTACAACGCCACGCGGTCGGAAATGGATGATTGAATAAATAACGCAAAGGATGGTTAAAAAGCAAAAGTCCGGGAAAATGGAATAAAGAGACAATTACACCCACCCGCGTTTGCTGCTCCTAGATCCGTTCGTCCTGTCCGCGAGAGTTATAGAGCAGCGAGGAGGTTTATACAATTTAAAGAATATGTATTAAATTAAATCCTGTGCGGTTTTTTTTGCTGTCTTCCCAGAACTGTCCAATCCAAAAACATAACGGTGACGATCGTAACCAGGGAAAGTCCTTCCACGAAATCATCACACTAAAGTCTCCCAGCGTGTACCCCAAAAGCCAATGGGCCATGCTTTTATGCGCAGTACATTTCGCTTACTGCATATTTTAGTATCGATTTTATCCTCCCAAAAACCCGGGTGGCAAATTTTCGTCGTCTCGCTCAACTTATCGTTGGCTCATTAGTGCCGTTGATCCGATTTGTAAAGCTTCCTTAAAATGTGGCCTCCCCTTTGTGCCCTTCTTCTGACCACTTTCCGGCATTCTTCCCACGGGTAAAGCATTGTGAATACATCATTGATCGTGCAAGAAGAAATCTTTCTCTTGCCGAAAATGTGTTGGAATGTTTATTTAAAATTTTATGTTCCATCGCGGGCACGTTAATATGGTTCTACGTTCGTGGCGCGCGTCACATGAGCGATGGTGCGTTGCTTCAGCAGCAGCTCATCAGCAGATACGCATTACGAGGGTGTATTTAAAGTGGTGATTTCATTTCAGCATTTTTGTTATCTTGCCGGCTGAGGGATTTTTCTCGTACCATTTAGGTTAGTAAAATTGTTTCGATCCTACGCGAGCGCCTTATAATTCACGTTGAAAACGTGGACAATTTTTTTCGTGATATTATATTAGAGTGAATATTTGTAAGTTATTAAATTTTCTTTCTTGATAAATGGAAATGTTATGGCTATAGATTCGACGTGACATTGTACACTGTTTGATGCTAAATAAAAAAAAAACAGCAGATGCAACTTACAGCATTAATTGACAGCAAAATTTGCAATTGCTTCGAGATTACAAAAATAACCGGAAAATAATGCACCAAACGTCAATGTTTGCAACTGTGCATGCAACTGCACTCATCGATTCGATAAAAATCAATTCCAATCGTTGGCACACGGTTGGTGGTCAGCTGCAACACAGATGTACACCGCTGCCTGTATTTTCCACCTGGTTTAGCAATAATCGGCCAGCTATGAATTATCTACCACCCACGGTACAGCAACGGCTGCGTCACAGCAGCTCTGCACTGACCCGACAGTTTAATAGGATTATATGTACGCCGTCGAAGCTAAAGGTTAAACTCGATTGCATCACGCAGTTGCTGCAAGTGATTGGCTTTGGCCGTGCGGTGCAGTGTGCTATTTTTGCAAACTATTTTAAGTGCTGCCTTTGGTGTGCGTATTGATACGGCATGCGGTGCGGAAGCCATTGCCTATAAAGTGGTTTTACTTTGGTAGTGAATGCCCCGGTAAGGTGCAAAATATTTATGTGGAAGCTGTAGGAGTGTTTAGCAATCATAGAATCAGCTGACATGCTTTAATGAACTCTATTCGTTTTTACGCGAATTAATTAAGAGCTTGTTTTGTAGTTATTGAAATTTGAATTATCGTCAATTAAATTTTGCACATTGAAAATACGACCGAAGCCGTAATAATGTAAATTTAAATAAAATAAATTAATTTTGCACATAACGGTAACTAATTTAAACATTTTTTGTTACAGTAAGATAGTAACAATAACTAATGTTTGGTAGTAACTTAAGAGTAGTTAAATGTGAAACCGATAGCCTACATTTATACGCTTTTCAAGATTATTTATCGATTTATTTTGATTGTAATGATAAATCAAATCATAGACTAGCGATTAACAAAACATTTATAAAACAAGCACACGACAATCGATTCTAGTCCTCAGTTACCCCTTAAGAAGCACAGCTAAGAAGTTGGCGTATTAAATAATAAAAAAATAAAAAATAAACTTGTCGCCACCAAAAATAAACCCAACCAATTCAACGCGCAAAATCTTCATAATCGCATTTTTACTAAACTTTCGTTTTTCGATTTAAGTTTTGTGCCACCAAACTTCCAACGCGGCTCCCCATTCGTTCTTGCTCATTTCTTACTCTCGTTTACTGCGAGCTCCTTTTGGTGACGTTCAGGGTTGCACCGCACAGTGCGAATCGTTCCTTATCATGCCAATTTCGCAACATTTCGCGTACAGAGGAACAATGCTAACAACTGTTCAGATTTCGCGCAACGTTTCAATTTTGGTCGGTATATTTTTCATTTTCGTGCCATTTTACTTCATTCGCGGTGCTGAGAAAACTTGTGTACGCTGTGTTTAATTTTGACTTGAGCTCCACCGACCAATCAAATGAAATGGCGAAGCGAAGGAAAAGCTTTCCCATTTGTGAATTCATAATGCGTGATGAAGAAAGATAAACAAGTTGTTAATAATTTTAACTTTCATTCCTTGCTGTTTGGGATAGTCCCAAAACGGGGAAGAGGTGGATTTCAGTTTGTTTGGTTCGTTTTATTGCTATTAGATTTTGGTAAGTCAGTGTTGGTAGAGAGAAAAATAAGACGGTAGGCTCTTGGGTATTATTTATTGCATTTACACTTCAGCTGTAGAGAGAAATGTGGACAATAAATGACGGAATTGAATTTTGCTACTCGTTAAAAAAACAACATTGCCAAACTATTGCAACTACGGTATACGTTATAAACAAGTTCATTAACAAAAAATCTTCTACAACTACGCATTCAGTCATTATAACACACATTTTATATTTTCCACTCCCTCGACAGCTTTCTTCCACTTAATCGTGGTCTTGGGGAACATGTTTTTCACTTTGCTGCAAACCTACTTGTCACACACACGAATACATTTTCCGTCGCCCTTTTGTCTTTCTGCCTCTTGTCCATCCCGCACATCTTGAAGTGGAGTTGTTTACCATCTTTCCCATAGAAATTGCACATATGTAGAATGTGTAAATACACGGCCTCAGTGCACCCGGTTTCGTCCCCTCACCGACCGATCACGGCCAACGGGAGTGTCGCCAGAATCCGTCACTTTTGTCACACCGACGCGGTCTCAGACAATTTTCTCCCAACATTACCGCTTTGTCATCCCCCTTCGTCGTCGTGCGAATCATGGTCGTAATCTCCCGACATTCACTGCCACTTGAATCCGTGGCCACTTCAGCGGAATCCCTGCGTTCCCTTCGTCCCTCTTCCCGGGACTGTAGCAGTTGTCAGCATCGGGCGAAATGTTTCCCACGGGAGAAGTACGCCCTTAAGGTACGGTACCGTGGCCGCCTACCGAGTCGAGTGCGTCACCGTAGCCCGTCGCTCATACGCAACGGTGTGTGTTTCAGGGTCTTTCCGCATTCCCGGACTTGTTATTTATATTCCGGAAGCTTTTTCCTGGATACACCATCACCAGCGTCGTCATTGTGCTGTGTTTTTTCTGCATTCCCCTGCTCTGGAGTTTATATGTATGTATGTGTGTGTGTGTGTGTGTGTGTGTGTGTGTGTGT
>KI919317.1:0-46061 GCA_000473525.2 Anopheles melas | reverse complement strand
ATCCCTCCGTAAAATATGACTTTATGTAAAATTTACTTTATGGACCGAACAAACAATTAAGTAATTAAGTATGCTACTGCCGCAATGGATGACTTATGATAACAAAAACCAGTTAAAGTTCCCGAACTATGTGGTTGTTGCTACTGCTTATTTATAATTCCATTACCTTGTAACATTTTTAACATTTTTCTATATTTCTGCCTCTTTATGGAGTTCCCTTCGAGAACATTTCACTAATTTCCACCAATTTTTTTGTACTACACATTTCCGTCCACACCACAATTGCTATCAGTGCAACAATTAGTCATACATTAGTTGTCCATTAGGCTTTTGAATTTCAACAGGCTTCTAAGCGACTGCAGCTGTTGCGCCAAAACTAGAAGAAAGGGGAGTAAAATGTTCCAGTCGCTCCTAAATTTCCATTCATTGTAATTAACTGTGAAGAGACCTTTTTGAGACTAGTCAGATTTTGAATGGGTTTCATTTTTCCTTCGGTAGTCCACATTTTCCACCACGAAATGATCATTTTAATTGCTCTACCGCAGTCAACCACCTTTCACCGTTCGTCCGTGTGATAAACAGCTTTATCAGCAGCTAAGCATTTCTGTGGTTACCACCCGCACCACCATTGCCCATGCACCAATGTGGCAATGCAGTGCATCCGAACAACGCGAAACGCGCATTCGTACGCATCAACCCTTTTGGCCCCCAAAAATTCCAAACGTACACAGCATTCGGGTAGTCGGACCCCGAAATGAAATCAAAACTCCCATTAGCATTGCACACATTGCACATCCACACATCCGCAAGCCAAACCCCAATACCCCAATGCGGTAGTACAAATGCCTCCCTACCCGGTCACGAGGTTTGTTGCGCCACACCGTTGCACCATTAAAAACTGATTAATCATCATGTTGATGGTTTTTGTACTACCAGAAACCAACCCCAGCTCCAGCACGATCTTCCAGCCGCTCGCCATAAAAACACCCTCGAGCGCCTCGAGCAAAAAGCAAAATTGCGTTCACTGCAATGGGAAGAACGCTTGCAAAACGCAATCCCCGCAACCGGGGGACCATATGACATTTCCGGTTTTGTGGGATCGGTCCCCCGAGGGGGGAAGAAAATGGCGCTCGCGCGCGCGCACACACATACACACACACGGATACAAATCTCAGACACGGCTGTCGGGCCGTGTTTTCGGATGTGTGTGTGTGTGTGTGTGTGTGTTTTTTCGTTTGTGCTTTATACGTGTAAGCCACCGTTCAATCACCGTCGTCCCGTGCTTTGATGACTCGCCTGCTTTCCCATTTCTACCCACTTTGTCCCACCTATAGTGTCCACAGGTGCTGTGGGAGTGGGCCGTGAGGGGTGTGTTTTAGTGGCCGCATTCGAATGTACCCACCAGCCACTGTGCGACTCCCACCGCGGATGTAGTACCGGAGGAGAGGTGATTTTTGTTTATGCAAAGCACCGACCCAGAGTGCCAGTGTGCTTTCGTTCGCGGTGATATGCAAACAACAACTATCGCGAGTGCATCTACCGCCCAGCCAAGTGGCCAACGCACACAAGCAGCATGTGTCCACGTGTGCGTTATCTCTGCTGATGCCTCTGGTGCGGCCGCCCAATCACGCCGGGCTCCCCGGGTGGCAGCAACGCGCTAGGTGCGTATAAATAAATTACGCTTTATTAAAATATTGATTTTAAATTAAATTAAAATAATTTGAACCGACTGTGACGTGGTAGAGGATGCATGGTAGTGGGGAAGTGGAGCGGGTGCTCTGGGATTGCGCACCGTGTTTGTGGTGTACTGCATCTGTCACATGCGAATCGATCGCGCGGCAGAGTGGCGACTGACTGACAGCGCAACCGAAATGGGGTTTCGAAATTGCGCCTGTATATGGTGCGGCTTCGCTTTTTTAAATAAATAGTCCAGCACTGAGCCAGCACCGGGTAGGAGCAGTAAAGGAAAATCGACGCACGAAAAATGTACATAGCACACACATACACGCACAGACACGCAACATACCATCCGCAACACGAGCGCACTGTGCACCGTTTGGGGGTCAAACCATAAATAAGAGTAATAAAAATATAATAAATAATTAATTAATTATTCAGTGATTGCACGCACCTTCCCAGCGTAAGCCGCGGGGCCCTCGCTCTAGCAGAGCTCGTGTGAAAACCTTTCCCATTCCCAACCTCCATCACCACGCTGCCATTAGCAGTGAACGGTGCACGACGGAGGAACGGTTGTGTCACGATTTTTACGCACACTCGCCGAACACCGGGCGGAAACGGTGTACGGTGACGACTAATTTACGCGCCCTTACCGGAACCAGCTCGGTTGCCGCGAGTGCAATTGAATCAGGTAGGTGAGTAGTAAAAATGGCACAAAACATATGTAATACGTTCGATCCAATCGTTTCCGGACAGCGGTCAGTTCGCCCGTCGGAGCGGACGGAGCGCTTGTTGCAAACTCGCCGGACACGTTTTTCACGACAACCGATTTTCAATGCGCACACAAACACACATATCAATCGATCAATTTAACGTCGGATTTGTTTTTTGGTACTGTTCGTGTGTGTGTGCTGCCATGGTCGAGTGGTCTGGAGGTTTAATTACAGTGAAAACTAATTCAGAAAGATAAATGCTTCCAGAGGTTTAATTGAGAGGTGGACGCACTGCAAAGGACGCTTGGCTACCCTTTTAATTAGCGAAAATCTATAAATGTTGAACTGAAGCGTATGGGTTACAGTACGCTGCATCCGTAGCTAATCAGTCGATCAGTGGTGCGCGTGGTGCTGTGGTGTAATTGAAGGTCCGATGAAGTTTTTGTGTCAGCATTGTTTCTATCCATTCAACAGGTCTTGTTTATCAACTGATTAAAATCAATCAATGCATTGAATCGATCGTTTGAAGCACATATTTCTTACCCAATATTTCTGTTTTAAATAATGTTTTCTTTCCTTAAAATATGTTTCAAACGACACTACACAACGCTTTGTAGGCGAGTGATAGAGTAAATGTAAATGTACTTCCATTTAATCATACCAGGAATACTGAACTTTTTTGTTTTTTGTTTGACACTCTTTATCTCTACATCAAAGTGAAGGTTAATAAATGCACAAACGTATCGAAAACTCAATAAAAAATTCGACAGAAAACGAGCTAATGCAAAAGGTTGTTGTTTAAATGGAAAACACGCAAACCCTTTTGTCGTTGCTAACGTTTCTTTCGTCTACTGACAAAGTGGATCGCCACTTATCACGCATCACTGATCGACGGGGATGGCCCCCTGATACGTGTATTCCGGCATGTGAGATGAGTACCCAATTTCCCCAGCCACATCCACATTCTCGGAAGCTTTCCAGTGAGGTCCCATGTGGACACGGCTACAATAATAAATAATAATAAAAACAAGTTCATTTTGGGTTCCGTTTCTCAGCTTTCATAGTACTCGAGACCCGTTTCCAATGCTTCAGCACTGTGTGTGTGTGTGAGCAGCCCCCTGCTGGTGAGCCTTTCTATCAGCCATGTAAGCACGGTGTAAGCCTTTTAACTTGCCCGAAGTCCACTCAACGCATGGTGAACTTTGAATCAGGTGAGTGATTTTTGAAGCGGTAAAGAATTGCCTTGCGCTCCAGGTGAAATGCCAGCACTTGAGCCTCCGTCCGAGGAACTGAACCGTAGACCAGTGGCAGAAAGAGTTGTCCGTTGGGCATGATGGTGGTTTGATCTTCAAGCAAACCTGGTGAGTTGCTCGAATTAAAGCCACTTCTTGGCATATTGTTTCTGCAATGAATGAGTCTTCAAACCCACTCCGCTCCAGTTTCCGAAGCATCCATTTTTGAGTACCGTTGTTCTTTTCACCCGTACGTAATTCAGCAGCTCCTGCGTAGATCAGTTGTTTCCGAGAAACAAACTCCGCATCAGAATCGTTCAGATTCGCCCGTCACACGTGTGGTACCATCCTTTAGCGTCTTCACAAAAATTGGAAAATTTTCAGCTTGCGAATTCCGTAGGTAAATTCATTTGTTCTCCTCTTAAGCTCGACGACATCCTCGTAGCGAAATGAAATCTATTTCCCGCATGCTCCTACCCTCCTGCTCTGTTCTCTCCAGCGGATCCACCAAACACACGCATACACACATGTCCAATGCCGCCTGTTATCATTTCAACGGATCCCTCGCTTCCTTTCCGATGGGCTTTCTGCCGATGACACGAAGTAAACCTTGTCATTAGGTGTCGCTATAATCCTCCTACTTTGACGTTCCGCCGCACCGCGCTGGCTAGGGCGGCAAGCACACACGCACCGAGTCACAGAGGTAGTTGCGCAACTACCGGCTGGCTCCAGTGTCTAGGGACAGGTGATGAAAGACGAAACATTTTCCGCACCTGACCCGAACTGTGTGAGCGTATCTCTATGCTTGTGTGCGTATGTGTGTGTGTGTTTGTAGCGGTATGGTGCACACGCATTATGCTAAATACCTAATTCTCCGATGACATCAGGCAAACCGTACGCCGGTTTTGGTGGCGAATGTGGTGAAGCAAACGGAGCCCGGATGCTCCGAATATACTCGCCCGGCAAAGGTGGCAACGTGATGACGGCCCATTTCATTCTTGCCCTTCCCATGCTGCCTGATTGTGTTACTATGTGTACGGACATGTGTGTGTCAGTGTATGAGCAGTGCACATATGATCTCGCTGAGTACACAGCATTCGGCTGGCAGGAGACTTAATCCGACCGGCTTACCTTCGCCGTACATATACATTCTTTTTTTACCAGAAGGGTATGCAAGTAAAGACTGTGCCAGTATAGTTGCGTGCCGATGCGATGAAGCGCTTAAAGAAAGCTTTTCCTTACTCCCTGCCACGTGGAAGAAAATACCGGAAAAGCTACCTCACCGTGTGCGCCACCACGTCTTGAAAGTTTCCTTCCCCAACACTCCCAAAGTGAATGTCTTCCCCGGGCATTTTATATGCCTGTCTATGTGTGTGGTTGAAGTGGTTGAATCGGTTCTAGTACTTCCACCGTGCTGATGAGTCGAATTCAGCAAATTCGGAACGCATCAGAGCAGGCTGGGTAGTAAGTTTAGCTTCCGTAGTTTACTGTGCGATGCTGCTCGGAAAGCTGGTGAGAAGGTAAAGTAGATGCATTCCTTTCATCATCTGCAAGAAAAAAAAAACCCTCAACATACCTTTAAACAACACCGGCTCTCGTATTGTTCTGGGAAAAAGCAGCCATGGGCAGCGGTCGAGTGGTCTCCGGTAGAAAAAGCTTCTCGGAAAAAGGTCACGCCAAAATCAAGCCTTCTGGGTTGGGCAAAAGCTCTGCCAGCTTTTCAAATGGTGAGCCGGTGACGTGGGATGGAATTATTTATGAAGTTCAATTCGGTCTTCAATCGGAACGCCGTGCAGCAAACGGATGGTTGCCTACGTTCCCGCTCACGGGGATTTGCATTTGGAATCATTTGAATGCTTAGTTTTTGTTGTTTTGCTTCACCTGAATGCTTATAAGGAAAATTCTCACTAGAAACCGACACGGGTCAAGTATTTCGTTACAGAATTACAGCAGTCTAGTGGGGCTTGGGCGAGGCTTCCACTAACTGGTGGCAATTATTGGCGGTTGTTGTTAGGGATTAGTTGCTACGCGAGCTTACTAGAACTTTGGCTTTGATGGTTCGATTCACAACCCTCCTAGCAGAGATTCCATGTTCTACTGTAATGTTCATGGCCTGAATCGCTTTTCATCCGTTTCCAAATTGATGTTTTTCGGTATTCATTTTAGGAACACGTTGATGTTTTGAATGTAATTAATAAAAGAACACCTGTATGGCGTAACTAAGCGTCTGGTGGTTTTCCATATGATGCAATGTAATAAATTACTATTTCCCGGAATTTTTCGATTCCAACTAGTGATAGACTATGTGGAGCTCTGGATTTAGACTATTATTATACTCAATCTGACTCCAGGAAAAATAAAAACACCAGTTCCGCCTATAGTCGGAATCGCCTGGAGTTGAAGTCGTTAGGAGTCGGATAAAGTTGTCCAATTCCATCCAAAATTTAAGTCGTCTGGAGTCAGTGTCATCTGGAGATGAAGTAATGTGAAGTCGCAGTCGGGCAGAGTCACTCAGACTAGTTGTTGGAGTCTTTCAAAATTAGATTCGTCTGGAGTCGAAGTCGTCTATATTTGGAGTTGTCTATAATCATTCAAAGTTGTCTAGAGTTATCCGGAGTTGTCTAACGGTGCCTGAAGTCGTCAGGAGTTGGCCAGAAGTTTCATTCGGGAGTCTTAGTTATTTGTATTTGAAGCCAATCGTTCGAGTAGGAGTCGTTCAGAATCGGATCTAGCTGATGTGGATTCCCTTGACGGCTCATGCAATGTTCTCTGCTTTTACCGGGGTGTGTCATTCAAAATCAGATTTGTAATTGACAAAAATTGGTTCATATTATTCTGGTTAAAGAGATGTGGCTTAGTGTGTATTGCTTTGGTTTCATTTTATTGTGAAGATACACTTTTTTTCAAATTAGGCACGTTTGGTTTACTCCATACTATATTGTTCAAAAATAAACAAACCACAGGTCATGCGATCGTCCAAAAACGATCATGCGCCCCCACACGTGTTTACAATAGCATGATAAACAGGTAAATTGAAGTTATAGTTATATAATTGAAGTCTCTATGTTGTTGTTGTTGTTTGAATAGTTTATAAAGGCTTTGGCTCCAACGGAGTTCTTTCGCCTCTTAAATTTACGGAATTTCGTCTCTATGCCAACATCAAAATAAACCTTGCTACAGTTTTATAAACTCAACAACATTTCAGCCTTTTGAACAGAAAAGCATACTCTACTGCCTCTGCATTCCAGGAAGCTTTATTCCGCACAAATTGATTTCCACTAGTCGCGCTCCCGGGCCGGCAACCAATTTTCACTTGCTCTTTGAAATCTTCCATCCAAACGCAACTTAAAACTCAATAACACCAAAACCAGTGAACGAAATTGCATGCTTCAGCGCTTCACTTCACGCAGTCTCTAACCATCCAACACTTCTTACACTTGCTCCGCGTAAAGTACGGAGGCTCGAGCAAATTATCTGCACTCGGCCCAACCGCTCCCGCACTGGTTCGCACTGTTGTCGTCCATTCGGAAAAGCGATCACGATTCTTCTTCCACCCCGTTTCGGTCCCATCTGCCGCTGCTTCAAAATAACAAATTTGAAGTCATGAATATTTCCACCAAAAAACCGTTTCACAACCGGGCGCGCTCGCGCTAACGATGGAGCGGCCCGCTGCGGGACTGTGGCCCGGTATGCCCGTTTGCAGCTGCTATTCAAATCAAATTCTGCAGGTGCAAAAGTGTGCGTGTACGGCAGCCGGTAAAAGCAGCTAGCGTAACTTCCGTGTAACGATCTGGCGTAAGGGCACCAGGGACGGCACCAGGCCATCCGCATAGGTTCACCTTCTGCGCCAGGCCTGTCGAATGGTGCGGTGGAAGATCAAAAGAATGTTTTGTTCGGTGCGGTGCTGGTAATGGAAGGAATGAGACGACAAAAGTCTCAAAAAGAAGGAATACCGAGGGAAAGAAACGGTTCCATCGTCTGCTGCCTCGCCGGGAAAGGTGGTTAGGTTAGGTCAGAAAAGTGGCCACCCTTTGCCAATCCCTCGCTTCCGCCACAGTTAGACACACACACACGAGCATAATGTGTTTTCACTTCGTTTTCCACCTGGCCATGCCGGGGATGCCTTCGATGGTGAAGAAGTTTTACAATGCTTGAATTCTTTGGTCTGAAGATTGTTGGTCCTCTCTTAGCTTTTCAGCACAAACACACACTTACACACAAACACACGTAAATATTCACCTCCCGGTTGTGTTGAAGTTCTGGATGCTGCCGTACCGTTTGCCAAGAGCCCCCTGAGGGAGCACTTTTCCGTACGATTTTCCCAACTCAGGGGCAGGTGATGTGTACCAAGTCGGGAAGCAAAAGACATACTCGCGCAAAGGAACTAAGGTGCGTAAGAAACGGACCCGAGGTGGGCCATTATCGTGCGTTCGTGTGAATTTGTGTAGACGTGTGTGTGTGTGTATGTGGTTGATAGGAAGACAAAAGGATGCGAAAGGAAAGCAAACCTGCCTACCAACGAGAGGGGCATGGAAAAGCCTTCCTTTAACCTTTCATTTTCACCTGGCACGTTTGGCCCGGGCGCACTTTCCTCACGCCACGGCCCCACTGGCCTCCGGAAAAGGGCTTTTTTTCTTCCTTCTTCCCTTCCCACCGCTCGACTGAGACGTGACTAAGAAGCTGGCAAAGGTGTGCTCCTGGCGAGGGCAGGCACGATGCTGATGTTGCTTTTGGGGTGAAAAAAGCTGAAACACTCATGATGACCCGGGTGTACCAGTCACGTCAGCGGAGGAGCAATGGATTTCTTTGCGTGTTCTTCTTTCTGCAGCCCAAAACGATCAAGCAGGGGCCCGCTGGACGGGAAGGCAAGCGGCGTGAATACATTTGTGTTTCCCTTCTTCATGGTAGCTCTTTCGCACTCTCTCTCTCTCTTTCTCCAGCCAAACTATTCTAATATTAAAGATGCGCGGCGCCTTAATAATGCAGGCTTTCATCCATCATTTATTGCCCCCCAAAAATTCCGGCAGCCAGCATAGATCGCCCTGGTTGTTACGAAAAACGGTGAAGGTGTGTTTCAGTGAGATTTTTTTCGTCCATTCCTCGATGGTGGTATCATTTTGATTTCTTCACCAACGCCAGAATACTGCCATCGGCACCCATTACCCACACGTTCGTCATCGTCGGTGTCAGTGACATTGCGACGGCGACGGCCTGAAACGCGTAAGGAACGAACGACGACAACCATTGCTTGACCACTGGATGGGACCGTTTCGCCGTGCCATCGAAATCAAACCCCGAATTGGAATGGCGAATGCGACGAAGGCAAGAAGACAGCGGGGAGGAAATCGTGACTGTCGCAGAATTGTTCGAAGCAATCGAACGCTGGCTGAATGCTAAACAGGGGGTTTGATGCTCCAGTTTTGCTGATTGCGAATGTCGATCGAAACTGATTTTTAAACGACCGTAAAACTGGCCGGCAGTTGTTGTGCTGGGTGGTTGTTTTCATTTTGAGCTTCGAAACTGTTCTCTACTATGATTAAAGGTATTGGTGGGCTCTCCCATGGGAGCTGTTGAAATTAATCGTTTTAACTTTAGTGAACCTTATTTTATGTTGCATCAATCAAAGGTCTTTTTTACTTAGGTGCATAAAACGTTAAATTTAATCGAAATAGATTCTTAAAATGCAGCATTGTCAGCAGGATAACTTGCTGAATCTGTAGCTACTTGGAGGTTTTGTGCTTGAGGTATATCTTAATCTTTTTTTCTCCCATTTGCATTCTATCATTGTGACAGAAGCAAAATAGATGTTAGCAGTGTTGAAAGTTAAGAAACAGTTTATTCAGTAGCAAGTTCATTTTCCCCAATGTAAAACAAGTTGTTTATTGTTGTTTTCTACCTAAATTCGGAGTGTTTAGTTGTTTTATTTAAAAAAAAAAAACAGGTAGTTTTTAATGTCTTTTTGAATAATTGTTATTTTGCCTATTACATGCTCTGAAAAATTTTTAGTCAGACAATATGCATACTCTCGGACCAAGACCACCAATATTGTGATGAAAGGATTGTTAGAATTCTTTTTAGCCTCAACCATTCATCTCGGCCTCGGGTCTACAGAGAACCCGAAAGTCCACTCGATTCATCCTAATGGGGTATCATAGCATATGTTTTTGAAATTGCTCTACCAGATCTTGGTTTACGCCTTTTCTTTGCAAAAAAAATCTAAGTATTTCTCCAAAGTCGCACAATAGTGTTTTTTTATGTTTCATACAAACTCACTGGACTCTTGTAAAATTATCAATATCATTAAATTGTTTTTACATTGTTTTTTCAACTGCCCAGCCATATTTGAATCATCGAAGCTACAAATATGTTGCAATGTCTCATTTGTGGTTGTCTAAATACTGTTGTATTCGATGAAGTAAGACCCGTTTTTTTTCAAACTATGATGATCGGTTTGGGTGTAGATTTGGCTCGAAGGGTTCCTTTAAGGATTTTTCCTACAATGCTTTTTTTTTATTATACGTATTAGTATAAAATTATTATAGAATCATCGTCATTATTTAAATCCTATTTAAAGCTACTTCCAATATTGTAAAATTATATCCACTCATTGTAAACCATTTCATTCACTAACTCTGTCATCTGCTAATCAAAATCACTACTTTTGAAATATTCGTATTTCTGCTTCGAGCTATAATCCATTCAAGCTCATAAAATATATGCGTTTGTAACCTGTTTCCGAAACACAAAGCCAGTCTATTAAAAATTAAAAATGAAAATTGGATACTTTTGTATGCAAATTTTATAAATGTGCTGACCGTAAAATGTTCATAACGTACTGTAAGCTGTAAAATTCCATTATTGCAATGATGGACACAATGTTGAGTAACCCAATACGAAAGCTTTTCGAGTGCAACAGTTTCAGCACAAACATGCACCACACACCATCACCAGTTATCGAACCATCGTTACCGGTCGCAAACTCCATTACCAAATAATTGAGTTGTTTCCGCCGATAGATTTTCTCAAACATTCATACACACACAATCAACCCATCGCACCCTACCGGAATTCCAATAAAGGGAAAATTAATTATAGCTCACATCTTTTTGACAGTTTTGAATTAAACATTATGCATCGTAACACCGTGCAGATATCCACCAACACAAACGATGGGAGGCTCCAGCGCGAGCACAATGCAGCAGCGGGGATGACCGGGAGTTGAGAAGTGCTGTGGTAAAATCGCATTTGCATACATTTTGGCGAATCGTTACAGAATTATTATCTTGCACGAGGCATAATTCACGGGTGCAGTGCTACGGGCGTTGCGGGGAAAAAAAACGTTACCATATCATCGCTACAGTTGATTACCACAATCCCGTGCCACGACGTTAATCTCGTCAATCGATGGAATCTTCGCCCGGAGAACGTGGGCAGCAGCATCCGTGGTGGCGTTGGCGTGAGAAATCCGACACACCTTTTGTTTCTTCCTAACGGCAGCAAAAAAGGCACACACGAAACACATTCAACGAAATCGACAGCCATACACACGCAACACCCCTTCACACCCACAGTATCCTGTGGCCGATTCTCGTTTACCTTAGTGAAAAGCGGCGCTGCCTCAAGAAACTCAACACTGCCAACCCCGTTTGCCGAAAAACCATCGTTTTGTGGGTGAGTTTTATGAGCGCCCTGACTAAACTCGCATCCCAACCTCCTCGGGGGTACGCGCGGATACATTTCGAAGGGGTGGCGGGCAGGGTTGGAGGGGACAAAAAGAACCATAAAATAGGCGAACCGATGAAGGGGGTAAAGGTGATATGGGAATGTTTCCTTGGTGGAGAGTGGTGGGGTATACACACGCACACACACACAGACACAAAACAACACGCCACAACCGAAGCGATGATGAGCGAATGCTCGAAGATCCTTTCGAGCAGATAACAATATACAACCGTGCGGTGTGTTGCGCAAGGAGAAAGTGGGAGAAAGCGAAAGCAAACACACTTACTCACACAGCTACACACACTCATTCAAGTGCGCATAAAATTTTACTTCCCATCTCATGGTAACCCTTTATTTTATGTGCCGCTGATAAGAGAATGCGGCCGCAACTTGTTTTCCGAAAAACATCGTCGTGCAGTGGTAGGGGCTGTTTGTAGGAAGTAGGAGCTAAGCATGAAGCTGATCCTTGGGTTTGCTTCCGTTGTTTTTTTCTTTTTTTTTTTTTGCTTCCTTGCTGTGCCCTCTGCTTGGTTCGAATCCTGCTTTGAACGGATCCGGCGCACACCGTTTCGGATCGTTTCGGTGAAGAGATTTCTTCATTTTTCAAACGCCTCGTTAATCGGTACACACCTTTGCTCACATACACACACACACACACGCACACACTTGTTGTATGTGTGCGTGGCTGTATGTATGCCTGTTTTTAGTGGTCGCCCGCACACCCGCAAGATATCGGTCAAACGCTTGCTTCCGGCTGCGCACACGAAGCTTAAAGCACAATTATCGCCCACCGAGTAGCGATTCCCCTCACGCCAACCAACCACAGTGTGTGTATGTTTGTGTGTGATATTTTCCAATTCACACCAACCCACTTTCACGGGGGTGGGGAAATACGGGTGCAATGATGCGAACCCGAAATGAGATTTTGAGTGAGCCAAAGCCACGCGAATGAGCTTTCCTTTTAACGCCCGGCCCAAACCCGGAACGCAACAACCACTGATTAACTTTTTCTCTAAACAATTGAAATTGCTGTTCCGAACGGTGGTGCCAGTGTGGGGGGAAGGCCCGGGGCAAGCGGGATGATCATAAAAGCGAAAAACCAGCCAGTGCCGGATGTGGAACATCGTTTGCAAAGCGTTGCACCGCCGTTCCTCACCACCGTTCCGCAGTGCCGTTTTGATTCGAAAAGGATGCTCTGGTGGGGGGGGGGGAGAGGGGGACAATGTAACAGTGAGGCCAAATTGCCAGAACCGAACAAGCGGAAATGCGTACGCGATTCCCTCGGCCCTTGCTTTTGGTTGTATTTGGTAAGTGATCATGTGCCTGTATGTGTGAGTTTAATAGTGTACAAATGGATGGAAGGATGAGTTCTTGTTGTTGTTGTGGTCAGTAAACGGGGTTTTTTTGTAGAGATGTGTTGTCATTTGCAAAATCCAAAGTTTGAGAGAACAGAGAAAGCAAAGTTTGGGGAGCCATTATTTCGGTTACAAGCTGGTGTTTGTGAGACAGGATGTTTACTTTTTTTTCTGTTAACAGAATACATGACAAACCTAACTTTAACGCTTTCATAGGGGCATGCATGATTTGATTGGGAATTTATCGGAGTACTCGAAGCTGTACGATTTAACAATCGTACGGTCATCCATAAATTACGTAACGAAATTCCATCCTCCGTTTGATACATTTTTAGAAACGATCATTCCAAGGTTTGAAATTGAAATACATCGAAAACTGTTGGAAGGTTTATTATTTTTCCAAATAAAAAAAAAAAACAAGATAAACAGTATTTTCTGAATTCTCTAAAATAAACTTTCACATTGATTTTGGTAGCTAAATTAAGTCATACATATCTATATGTTCAACCTGTTTAAGTTATTCATCGTTTCCACGTAACTGAAAACTCAATTATTATTAATTTGAAACCATCGTTATTGAATCATCCTTCAATTCAAGCAAATAAATGCTTACATTTGGTTGAAGAATTTAAATGCCCAATGGTGATCAAAAAATAGTTAGCGAAGCGATAATCCAAACCTCAAAGAAATTAACAGAGGGACGTTCATTTCAGTGTTACATGTTGCTCCTGAAACAAACCAGTCCTGGAGCGGATTATATATCCATACAGTGCCTGAAACATGTATAGAACAGAAGCCACCCATATCCTGGAACTGATACCGCTCAGTATAATAGATTTCAAGTAAAAAATAATGCTTGTAAAGTGAAAAATGAATAAAAATAAAAATAATTTAGAAATCTTTACTGTACCACGTAACAGGAGCAGGAGTTTGAATATTTAAATAAATTTTCGCTTCATACGAATTGTTTTATTTACCCAATTCTCCACCAAAGGCAAGCGAGAGAGAGAACTCTACAAGCAACCCATAGAATTGCGGTCAATTCTTGAATTGGAGATAAAAGGAGGTGCTAGATCCCCGGTGGCAGGGCTGCGGGAGCAGCACACGGGGTAAATCAAGCCAACCAGAAGAAGTAAAATTTTGATTGACTCCCGGAAATAGCCCCATCGAACAGGGCGGACAAGCAAATTGCGGCCCTTTTTCGGCAATGGCTTTTTCCGGCCTTTGTCGCACGTTATGCATCTGTGTGGGTAGATGTGTCTATGTATCTCTTTCGTCGTTATATGACAACACAAACACCCCGACCTAGTGCCCGGTGGTGATTGGTGGATTGGGCCAACCATATACAAAGCAAATCCGGACTGTGTGCGCATTCATTATGAGCACCGGGGTCGGTGCCTGGTGCCCGGAGGAACCATTTGAATATGTTCTGATAAAATAAAACTTTGTCATAAATTGGTTCACTTTATACTCTGCTGGCTGTGGGAAGATTAGAAACGCTTCGTTAGCTGACCGGCAAACACAGACCGGTCGCCGACCCATCGCCGCAACCCGCGCCCTACATGGTCGGGACCATGTGGGGGGTTAGCTTTTGTGCAAACTTTCGTCGTGGTCGTGGTTTCTGTTTTAATCTACCACCATTGTACGAATCCGTTCGAAGTGCTTCGCGTGTGTTATCGGGCACGGTGGATGAGTTTTATAGTGCTACAATATTATTTCTTTTTTTTAGCTTCATTGTAGCAAATTCCTCACTGTTGGATCTCTTCTGTCCCTGGGAGCAATACAATCTGTTTTGCATACAATTGGTTACACATGTTTAGTTCTTCAAATTTTTTAGCATTAAACAGAGTGTTTCATATGTTATTACTTACCGAAAGTGCCTGCTCCCATATTTTTAATCTTCCCATGATGAAATTCCCTTGCGTTCGGTTAGTAGGTGCGATGAATGCTAGAAGCCCCAATCAGCTGTTTTCGGTGCGTGCCACAATACAAACAGAACACCTATTTTCAGCCATCCATTTGCGTTCGTTAGCGTTCCTATTTGCGATATATTTACGACCATTTCCCATCGGGCATTACCGCACCGGCCATCACGGACGGAACTAACCGAAGGCTTCCTTTTGCACAGTGCGCAGTTCCTCCATTCAAGTCAACCGTAAGGATGACGCAATGAAAGGTGAAAGAAATTTCCAGCACACTTTCTTATCAAAGCCACTTAAAGCGCACAGAACGGTGGACAAAGCAACTTACCTGTCCTTGCCATGCGCATCTTATACCTAACCTCTTGCCAGCCGCACCGGACCAACCGACGGTCGTTTTATTTTAGTACGCAATCGATTTTCCCTTCCGTGGCAAGGGAAAACCAATCACTTTCGCAAGTGACAGTACGGCACGGCTAAGCAAACAGCAACCTCAATATTGCGAGCGCCCGCCACATCGCCGCTTGTTGCGGTTCCGGTATCGTCCCAGCAAATTATCCCGCTGGCCGGTGGGGCGTTTCGAAGGCTGGGCCGCAGAGAATGCACAAGAAGCAAAACGGACGGTACCGAGCTTCCTACCTGAGAATACACTGTGGTGGGCTATAATTTAAGCAAAGTACAAAGGTTGTTTTTTGTTGCTGCTCCGAAATAGATACAGCGATGTATGGTGTGTATGCATATGGCTTTTTTAGAAGTTTGTTTCCCTTCCTATTGATGTTATTTTATACGACGAATTGACTTTTATTTTTGTGTGCTATGTTGCACTAAGCGAGCTCGTTTGCGATCGTAATATTTCTTTAAGTGACGCAAATGGTTTAAATAGTAACGTTTATTTATAAAGAGTTCAAAATAAAAGAACTAATTTTGGATCGTTTCGATGGTTAATCGAGATGCTTAGTCTGGCCGTGCTGATGATTTTCGAATCAAATGAGAAATGAAGGGGAGAAGCGTTTGCTGCTGGTAGTTGAATATAAATAGAAAGTATAATAATTAGTTTCATTTTAACTCATTGAATGCTCCGTATGACTTACAAATAAGCATTCATGTTTACATTATATAAACTCTTCTCAATATTTACTACGGAATATATGTTTTAAGCCTTTCGGAATATTTTCGGAGCTGTCTTCAACACTGTCTCGGACTGCTTCGACTTCGACATCTCAACTCAGTGCTTCAAGGAACGTCTCCGGCTTTTGCCGTGGCCGCAGTGAATTGCGATGCAAATATTGTTTTTGCTATTTATATTTTTTTCTTTTTATTGAACTGTTACATCTTAATTAGGCCATACGGCCCGTTGAAGATTAAATAAACAATAATAATTTGCTCCCAAACACCTGTAGAGCAAAAAATTGTCAAATATTAAAAAAATAATAATTATCATTACACGGAAAATAGTTTAAAAAAGACATTATTTGAAAAATTGATGAAACAAACAGTGTTTAAAATGAAGTAAAATATAATATTACAAATGGTGAGTGACAAAAATTTCAAATAATTCAAAAAGTGTCCAAATTGTGTGAATATCAATGTTTCATTTCAAATAAACAATGTTTAAATTTTGCTTATCTTCAAACTATGCCCAGCCATCGCTAAACCTTGCTACACTGCTAACCCTACCTTTCTCCCCGGGTGGCGGCAAAACAATCAATCGATTCAGTTCAGTTGAGTTAATTCAGCGAATTCAATTATAAGCAACTTTCCTTCCCAGATTGCAGTGCCAAGCGCATTGGAGCTGGAACTTCTCAAAACACTCCAACCAAATGGGTAAAAAAACGCTTGCCGAAACAAAATCAACACACACAATAAGATAAAAAAAACTCCGTATGCACTTTGCAAACAAACCGCTCCAAACTAATTTGAAAACAAAGGCAAAATTTGATCGACGAAGAAGCGTCGAGTGAAGCAAGAAAGGGATAAACTTTTTCGGGGCTTCTTTCTTTAGCATGCCCTTTGCCGCACGGTCTGCACGGCACCGGACACACGTGCGGGTCTTTGCGGTCAGCGACGATGCATTGCCGCTTGCCTTTGCCGTCCGACAGACAGTCTTGAATCCCTTTTGTTCTTATTTCCTATTTCTACGGGGAATTCTTCTTCACGCTCTGCTCATTCAAAGCAAATGCTCGTTATGCTGCATTTGTCACGATCGTTGCGTTGCGATTGAATTCCAAATCAGCAATCAATCGCAGTTTTCGGTTCCAAACGCCGACCACTGTACAGCAGCTGCATATGGTGCTGTCGTCCCCGGCGGAAGGGTTTGTGCTATGCCAAGCTGCCAAAAACCGCATGCCTTGGGACGCGCGCTTGATCATGAAAAGGGGTAGAAAAAGGAAGAATGCCAAGGCTTTTGTGCAATCCGGCCCCAATCAAGAGCGCAGCGTGGACATCACCGCATCTTTTGAGGATCAGAAATCACTGCAAACTGACTTGGCTGCTTTGAAAGCCAAAACAAAACAAAAAATCAAGGAAGTGAAGGAGACATACACTGGCATACACACAAAACAGAGCAGAACGCATCAAATCAATTGCAAACGACCACAATTCTTGAGTGAACCCTTGAGCCCTGAGGGACATTTGAAGGAATGCAATTGGATGAAAATGTCTTCGTCCGGACTGCTTTTCGTGCTGCCCGCTTTTGTTTTGTTGTACACAGTTTTTTTCGGCAGGACAGATTTTACTCTTTTTTTTTTGTACGCTCCTCAAGTAAGTTTTCTTGTTTTTTTTTTACGTACAAGTTTTTTTGTACGCTCCTCAAGTTTTTGTACACGCGGACGTGTGTGTCTGTGTGTTTGTTTTTAATTTGCATAGCATAAAATCACTTATGCCTGGTTTGGGCTGGGATTTTGTTTTCGCTATCCTTTTCTGGGGTGTTTTTTTTTGTTCTGGTTAGGGTTTCCGATTCCCAGAATTCCAAGAAGAGGCTTGTGTTTCTATATTCGTTCGCATTTCCGTGTGAGTATGTTTGTTTGCACGTGTGTGAGTATATGTTTGTTTGCACCCTCTTAACCGACCTACTGAAAGGATGGCATCACTTATCTAGTGGCCAGTTGATTGTATTTTCTTTCTCGCCAACCCATCCCCCTTGTCGATGGATTGCCTTTTTAACCGCGTGCCCTTCTCCTCCGGGCGCTGATCCCTCTGCCAAATCGGCCACCCCTCCACACAACTACGATCCCGGGGACTCATTTTGCAAATAAAATTACGTTGGTCGATTTTGCTCACCGAGTTTGTCGTACAACCATCCGTTCTCGGATTTCCTGATTTTCTTTTCTGCTCGATAGGAGAAACGGGAGCTAACGAGAAAACGAAACAATAAAACAACAGCAAAAAAAGTTCAACTAAAGGCAACGAAAGGTTAAGGTAAGGTTCCGTGCGACAAGCTGATTGATATATGACTCTTGGGTTTGTTGTTGATTTACTTTATCCGGGCCGGGGATTCGGAATCTTTCGGAAGACACCGATACTTGCACCCATCCGTTCTACATTGTGTTGATAGGGCGAGGTTCGGTTCGTTGGAATTCTTCCGCGTGTGTCTTTCCGAATGGCCGTGCCCAGCTGGCGGGAAAGGCAATCGTGCGTTTCGCAACGGTGTATCGAGGGGTCAGACTCTCGGTGGATGAAAAGAAGAAATTAACTGTAGGAATGATAGCGTAGAATAGGTAATACGAAGAAAACGGAAGACCGAAGAACCCAGTCTCTGGTACATGATTATCGTAAGGTGACACCGACGGTACGCATAGGATAGCACAAAAAAGGGGGAAATTCCGAAGAATGAAGCAAGCCTTTGAATATTTGCACATTGTATGGTGGAATTTCATTTAGCTGTTGTACACACAGTTTAATAATGCTTGCTTTGTAATGAACAAACTGAAATAAGCCAAACAAATGATTAAGCTGTTTGTAAAGAAAGTTATAAAAAAGGTGGCTCAATGAATAACGTTTGCATTAAGAATATAGATTATTGTCAGCTGGCTGTAGAAAAATAAGAGCGATAATCTCTTACAATGAGCATCCTTTGAAAAAAAAAAATCTTTAAATTTACTTGCAAAAATAATTTCTAAGACTTTACAAGCTGCCTTTCGTCAGTAATCCGGAATTTTCACCATGCCAGAGGAAACCATGCGTGTTGGCATGTTTTAAGATCTATCTTTCTTTTTTTTCAATTCGTCCTCAGTTTTTACGACAAAATTGTTGGAGGAGAGCTTTTGCATCTTGTTGGTCAGGAAAATATCGATGAGACGCAGCTGGATGATGTATGTCCGGTTCGCGGACTTGGGTGTCATATCGAAATTCCGCCGAAATTCGCCTGAAATGATCGCATAGAGTTTTGGCGTTATTGCTTGCCACTGCGAAGCCAGAAGGTGCGATTTCTGCTTCCTGGTATGATTTGTTCATGTTCTACAGGTATTTTATCACTGTTTGGTAAGTTGCATCGACCTGCCGGTTAGACTATCGCATCGATATAGATTTTCCACGGTCTTCATTTTCAACAGCATTTGCAGCTTCTTGTTGCTTTAGATCGTCGACCATTCGTTACTGGGATTAATTTAATGCAAACGTTTAATTTAACGATTAATTTCTTCAGTTATAGAAAATGCTTGAAAAAATAATTTTCCTCTCTTATAAACATATTTTAAGCGAACAATAACAATTTCAACCTATGTGACTTAATCATCTTAAATTTCTACTCAATGAAAATTTCTCTCCATCATTACAGCTTTGATTTGGAAAGTGCGATTTTTAAATATTTAAATGCATAGTTGCCTTTGCATTTACATTACACACTTATCGACTGCACCTGAAGACACACAACAATAACCTATGTTGCTTTACGTACTCAAAAATAGATATTACTAAATGCATACCTTAAAATTATTGAGTTTGAAGTGCGTAAAAAGAGAATTAGTAAGAGTACAATACAAAAGTTTTTGCTAATAATATGGATAATGTCGTATATGATATAAAGTAGGTGAAATTTCCGTAAAAAAAAAACATAAACCACGCTTCTCATACATATAAATTTCAAATGCCAAAACTGTAGACACACTACCCTACCCCATCACGATTCGTTTGAGCTAAACCGTGACACTTGCATGTGATTCGAAGTTAATTACATCTACAATAGGCAACTGTTAAACGAGCCTCAACAAGCGTGACTTTCAACAGCTCACACATTGAGTGTTCGTGATGTGCAGTGCCCATCCATGTACCCGTCGTTGTTCATCACGCAATTAAATATTGAACGCACGCCCTTATCTAACCGATCGACATCGTTAGGCTAAAAAGTTAAACGACGGCTAAATACACCCGCAATATGCCGCCCTGTGTCCGGCGCTGGCGATGCATTCCCAAATGATTTCAAATTAATTTACTTGTAAACAACCGCACTCGAGCCAGCCCGAGTCTATCATTAGCCCTCGCTACACGCCGCTGGCCCGTGCGACCTCGCTCGTGTCATAACGATCACGTAAGGTGCTTTTGAAAAACAAAAACGAAAAAAAAATCGAACAGGTTCATTAATACAACGAATGTGACGATGCACTCGTTCACTGTGATAGTTTATTATGGGTTGTTCGGTTTTTTCATTGTTCTGTATCGAACGCATCAATTCAAACGCTCCCGTGGGGAAATTCGGGCGCCCCGGAACGTGTCCCTACAGGCGACTGCAGAGATTTATGGATCGATCCGTCACGCACATACGGCTGCCAATCGCTTTATTGAATTGTTCCTACCCGGTTTGACGCTTCAGCTCGCTGCTGGTCGGTCAGTTCCGACCACCGGGGAGGGGAATTATAATGTTTTCATTTGCCTAAGAAAAGCACCCTCGCATTGCAATGGCGCTGCAGTGTACCGTGCGCCGGGTTATGCAGTCTTGTGCCGGCGCTCGTTTTGCGCTCGTTGTGCAAATTGTCACGCAACTCTCGCAAAGGTTCAGGCCAGCCCGATGCCAGCACGAGAGCCGTCGTCAGTCGTCAGAAGGTCACGTAATGCCCGAGCCAGCCACTGTTTTCCGATCATTTCCGCCTGCCGGTAGTGCCGGGGCGACAGTTGGCGTTTTCGCTCACAAAATTGGAGCAAACATTCCAGCTCGGGGCCTCGGGGAGGAATTCCGTGCAGCCCCCAAGCACATGGCAGCACACACACACGTATACACACTCGTCACTCTAACGAGATAAGCTGAAGGAATTTTGTGCTGGCGTAGCAAATATGTATGCTGCTCGGCAAATCTGATCGAAGCGCTGCCGAGATCACTCAGCCCGATTTGCCCCTTGCCATCCTTCCCATCGGTGGCACCTTAACGGGCAGTAGACCAAGAGGAGCACGATTTTCCTATTCCGACGCTTCCGACAGCATTAGTCCTGGGGAGAAAACGGGGATTTGCTTGCGGGAGACAAAATGCTGTTAGCTGCGATTTTGCTACGAATCGCTCGGGGACATTCGAGTGGGCTTATTTCATCCATTTCCTTCCCAAAAGCTCCACAGTATCGGGCGAGGTCGGATGTGGTCGATACGTCTCCGGAGAAGCGTTCCGGGAAAATCTCGTACTACCGCCCCCTTCTAGCTGGGAAAGACGGTGACTCGAAACGAAACTCGATAAAATAAAATCAATCGATTTTCGAACATTATTTTATCTTCAAATAACACATTCTTTCACTGGGACGGAAGAGGAGCGGAGCCTGAACGCCCGTCCTAAGCGTGCACTGTTGAGACAGGATTTGGTGCGCGGGCCTTGCTCCAACTCCGCGAACAAACCCCTGGACATTGATCACGTACGCTGGGGGCGGTTTTGCAGATGAGTCGCTACGATCTGCCGCTCGAACAAATACACATTTGCACCGAGCGGCACGTGGAACGACCGAGCCGAGGATGCCGGATGCCAAAACCGCGCATGCCGGGAACCAGGAGGATCAGGGGGCCCGAATGCCGCTTGTCAATCCAGTACCGGCGGTGGCTGATTTTACGCTTAAGTGAGCGATATTTTCCAGCAACAAACATACCGATGTTGTGCCGAAAAGTCTAACTGGATTTGTGGGGTAGCCGCCGGTTGCGAATGTTGCTCCGCCACCATGAAATGCTTAATCCAAACCGACCGCTATTATTTAGTTTACTTGAGCGATAAAAGCCCACTTGAGCGCTTGCCCCGAAAACCGCACGGGAATCGGTTGCTGGGAAGGTGAATTTTGATGCTTTTAAGCTTTACGCAACAGTTACTACGCATTCGAACGATACTATTGAGTAAAACGAAACTACTCAGTAAGATGGTGCTGTTGAAGCTCTGTTGCCCTGGATGAATCACCCAACCGTTGTGACCACAGTAACTATTCGAAAGACAGACAGCGTACAATTGGTGCAAAGAGCCCTTTCTTCAAACTTGAAATTCAATATGAGTGATTTATCGATCGGATGTGCTCTAAGGGTGCAAGGTAACTTATTCACAAAGTTTCGCATCCGGAGTGACCGATTTTCTTGTTCAGATTTTCTTCCGCTTGTTTTTTTGTGCGACAAATTGTGATTTTTTAAGAAGGAAGGGTAGAACTGTTGCTTCTTTAGGGAGTAGAAATTTTGTTATGGAATGATACAATTGAAAGCTTTAATGTTGCATCGCTTGGAAGACCAGACATCAAATACGATCCTAAAATTTTTGACAATCATCTATTTCATCAACAAAACCGTTTACTCCTTACTGTAACGTCATAACGTGTCAAATCTAAACTTAATCTTAAATCCCAAATAAACTGATTGACAAAATTTCCGAGCTTTAATTTCTGATACTATCTTGCGTGACTTTTAGTTAAGAATAAACAGTTTTATTTTAAATTTATTTGGTTTGTGGTGTTTTGGAAACAAGGATGTCTACTTAAATTGGACTAAGAATTTCACAGTATCTCCCGAGTTAATCACTGTCAATATTGCATTTCATTTACTTGCGAGATGTTTTTCAATGACTGTTAAATGTTGTGTTTCCATCACAATAATTTATCAGCTCTTCCTCATTATTTTCAATACGTCAAACGCTGTATTGAGTTTGACCGCTCTTTATGATGTATTGAAAAGCATGTTGAACGACTAATATGCAATTGTGATGCCTCTACAATATGTAACAGCTGTTGAAAAACATATTACAGGCGGTGAATGATGGTGTGCTGTTTCGAAACAGACATTCGAAACCCTGTTATGATGCTGCAAGTCTTAATTGACTCAAAACTTGTTTAAAACAGACAAAAAATGATAGTAAAAATTATTTTGCGTGCAATAGAAACAGTTTATCCTGTGAACAAATACAGAACACAACCCTTTTCAGCATTTCTGACGGCAGCCGCTGCACAGTTTTAGATTATCAATCATACATACTTCAAGCGTTCAAGCTTGTTAGAATTATCACTCTCACTTAACGATTACATCGGCAGTACCATAAAATACCATAAAGCAAAGGCTCAAACCCCTTCTTTCTCAGCAACACAAGCCCATAACCCCAAAACGCAGCTCACTGCATACAGCAAAGCGGGCGTGTAAAAGCCTATCAGCAATCAACCGAAACGAACTAAGTGCATTCATCTGTCAAAACGAAAGGCCTACTTTCGACAACTGACTGCCTTCAGAACGGAAGGGTTCAAGCTTCCACTATTTCCAATGCCTCACACGCAAAAGAAAATAGCCAAAACGCAAAGCTAAAAGGGAACCCGGGAACCTTCACTTCCCATCATTAGAAAGTCCATTAATTTTTCATTCTCGAGCCTTCACCATTGGAGTGACCTGGTGGTTCGATGGCCAAAAAATTCCACACGCGTCAGTACATCGATAACAAATTGAGGCTTGAGAAATTGGACAGAGCCCCGAAGCCATTTGTTACCAGCGTGAGGCTCACCCGTTCGCCCGGAATGACCCCACCGAGCGGTCAGTGTGCTGAACCGTTTGGCACTGGCACTGGGGAGATGTTGGAATGTTGGGTTCAGTGCTTTGAAGCCAGCTCAAATCAAACGGCACAAAATAAATGGAAGAAAATTTTACAGCTAAAGCCGCCCGGAACAACCAGTACCCAGGTCCTGTCGATAGCCCAGCCTCGACGGTCAGTACTCCAAGATGCGTCTTTGCCAGCAGTTTTGCCTGGAACAGCAGTAATAATAATAATAGTAATATTGCCTCTACTCCATTCCAAAAGGAGCCGGCTATTGCTTGTTGCTTCCGGAATGTGGTGCAAAAGTGCGTTTTCCCACCGCCGCTCGCCTTGCCCAGCGAGATTAGAGCGCTCGGAAAAGCGCAATAATCTCGGCTGTGGAAAAATGGAAATTCTTGCAAAGCCAGCCAAAGCAAGCGGGCGGATGTGAGAATGAAATATTCGTTGATAAATTGCTGCCTGCTCTCGTCGGTATGCGTAGGACTCCGGGGAGGGCGGTGGTGGACAGACGGGTCAGACAAGGCAGCGTAAGATTTTTGCGCATAAGTCGAGAAGCAGCAGAGTGCTCGCTTTTATGAAGAATGAGAAACCTTTCCATCTTGTCGAGCGCGCCCGTCCTCGGCCGCGCTTACACATATTGGATTTCACTGGAATGATGGATTGACTTTTGTTGCCTGCAGCACCACTGCCACGGGTGGGCGGGATGGGCGAGGTCGGCGCTTAGAGTTTGTAGCGCATTTTGCGCCTTGTTAGCTTTTTTAAAGCCGGCCAGGTGCCGGAGGGGCACTAAATTCCTCATCAATTCCGGCTGCCAGGCGTTTACAAATGATGCCGAGCATTGCGTACGGCTGTCCCGATATCGATGTGTCTAGTGGGTGTGCCAGTGTGTGTGTGTGTGTGTGTGTGTGTGTGTGCTGTCAAAAGGATGTGACCTCCTTCATGCGGAGCATTATGTGAGTGAGTGTATGACACGGAGGGCGTGCTGTGCCGGTTATCCCTCATTTGACAGAAATTAAATGAAATTTTGAAAAAAAGCTAAACATATCCTCAACATCCCACACGATTGCCGATTTCTTAACAATATCCTTCATCCGAATCGGCAGAAGAAAGGGACACACACAATTTGTCACCCCTTACACATCCCTGTCAGCCAGTCTGCTTCGTTCCACAATCACCGTAGCCCCCTATTAATCAATCAAAAGCGAGAAAAATGGGAAAGCATTTTCTACACATTTTTATGATTTGCCTCCCCGGATGGAGTAGTTACGGATCAGTTAGTGCACTGTCTGGGCGTGCTTCCTGCTCCACGCGTTTGAGTGAAGCTAGAAAAGGGCAAAATTCTAAGAATGTGCTCCACACAATCGTTCACACTGACACGGGATTCTGAAGCTGGAAAGCTGTGCTGCCAGCGGCATTAGTATTGATGAGCTTTTTTTGAAAGGGAGAATGCTTTCCCAACCATACATCGTACAGCTCTCTTATTGGGGGAACAAAATCTCACCAAACCAAAAATGCTTCCAACCACGACAAAGGGTCGTACAAGGCTCAAAGAAGAAGCAAAAAAGAATAATTTTGTCACTTCTGATTTATTGAAATGATCGATTGGCTTCAAGAAACATAGCCTGTTCTGGCGGGGTAAGTACGCAGCGTACGTGTCGACGACCGATTTTGCTATTGCCTCGCGCCAAACTTTTACCCATGTTTCGTGTTAGTGCATGGTAAATGGTTTGGCTTCGCCCTCAGTTTTCGTTGCGAGGGAAAGAAAACTCCTCCTTTAAACTTTTGGCACCACCAAAAGAGCAGCCACCTAGACATGTTACACGGGGTTCACGATTTTGACGACAATTTTTTTTTGGCTTTCACCTTAACACAGCAACACACACACACACACGCTTGACTTAACCATCTGTTGTGTCTGCCACCACTCTTGCACAAACCCCAAGCTGGATGGAAAACGCAGGCAATGTTTTATTTCCGCTTGAGAGAGAAAATTGTATTCCTTCCCCCATCCCGTTTGCCAGATGATGAGACGGTTATGGCGCAGCGGTAGCACCCGAAAAAAATGAATATCTTTATTTCGTTGTCAAGGACGTGTGTGTGTGTGTCGTTTTTTTCATCTTCTTCGTCCTCTTTGTCCTATCCATCGACACCTTCCCTTTCTGGTAGGGAGCTATTTTAACGCCACAAAATCTTTCCATTGACACATTTTCATCCCACTCAAGGCTGCTGCTCTTGTATGAAGTGGGGTTCCGAAAGGCAGGATTGCTTGTAAAGCGAGGCCCGGCAGTGCCTTGAGTGCCAATGAAAGGATGATAAAATTTATTTATCACAATATGCAATACCTCATATTGGATTATAGGTTGTATGACTCACGTCACACGTGTGGCTTTTTGGAGGTTAAAAAGATACGACCCACTCAACGTGCTGGAAAGCGTGGCGGCTGATGCATTCGGTTGTTTTTGAATAAAAAAAGGCATGACGTTAAAAATGTACAATTAAATCATACGGTTTTGTTGAAGGCATTGTGAACACAGTGGGTGACGCAAATGGCTCTCTATCTAGTAAGGATCTTGTGAATTTTTCTATGGCAATAGGTGGTAAATGGATTTTCAAAACAAATTAAACTAATACATTTTTTATTGATTTTATAAAAAAAAATCAGTAATATTATTCTTTTTTGTAAATATTCCAAACAAATGAGATCTTTATAAAATAATGCATAACTTTAGGCTTTTCCGTAAATTTTTCATAGCATATTTTCAGGCGCTTATCGAGACTTGGGAAAGGAAATGATTATGTTTATTTGTACTAAGTTGTCAGATTCTCTTTGCAGCTCTCATAATTGCTTTCTTTTCGTTGGTTTATTCAAATTTTGTCAAAAAAATCAATGATAATCAATTTTCAAAAAAATCAAAAATAATATTTTCATGCAGTACTCTTACTCGCGGCAAAATATTTTGCATCTGCCAGCCCAAGAATTGGCTTTGTTGGCAAATTGGCAAATTGGCAAAAGATTACTTAAACAATTAACACCATTTCAGCCATTTGGCTTATAATGAATTGTTTCAGATTTTGATAACATGTACTTGTACTTTCAAAACAGTGCTACTGATCGTTGGCATATCTTTGTAACGCACTGTCGAAACCAGCGCAACATCGCTCATTGCCCTTTCATTGCGACATTTGCAATGTTACGACAATCAATTATAATTGTAAGCACCTGACATTATTTTTTCACATTATTTGAACGCTTCCACTACAGTAAAACGAAAACGTTACGCTTTACAACCTTTCCAATGCAATCCATCTTTAGCGGAAGTGGTGATGCCCAGTGAGCCAGTTTATCGCAACAACCCCCGGCATCGCACACAGATTTGCCGGCTCTAGTGAACCTGGTCGGCACAGGGGAACATACAACCAGCTACGGTTGATCGGGCCGCCACACGGCAGCCTTCGAAGAGCATGTCGTTTCACGGAATGTCAACGAACCGTTTCCGACGATTCACACGTTTTTCTTCCGGGCAGGATCACTCAATCGAACATCGATGCCCTTCAAGAAATGGTCCGCAATGCTCCACGCATCAGCGCAAAGCTCCGTATTGCTGGTAGCAGCACCAACCGGGTGTTCTTCATCGAGCTTTTATTCTCCTTGTCTCTCTCTCTCTCTCTTTCTCTCGTAGGGTCTCATTCGTTGACATGCAGATTCGTATGAATACACAATCAACACTCTGTCAAATTGATCGATTGCACGTAGATGTAGGTGCGTTTCCATTTTTTTCGTCCCCCTCTTTTGTTTCGTCACGCTTCAGCACCGGCCAGCAGCAGCAGCAGCAGCAGCATGTTTTCTCTGATTTTTCTCGCTGAAGGGTGAGCGAAAAAGTTTGGTCTTCGATTATGTTCCGTGATGTTGAGCGAAACATAAAACACACACACACACAAAACGGACTCAGTTCACCTTCATCCATTCTTCCGGTAGGCAAGTGAAAAAGGGAAAAATAGGAAACATTCGTGTCTGGGATTTTTTTTTTCCTTTTCCCTTTTGCTCCCACTCTCAATCCGAGCCGCTTAATCCTGTTGCGATGAATCGATGCATTGACGACAGTTTCAATCCTTTTGCCGCTGTCTCCACCGGAATCCGGCATACGCAGTACGGGCTTTTTAGGCCTTTCTAGCGAGGGAAAAGCGGCTGCATCTGTGATTTCACTCACCCCTCTGAGTGTGTGTATGTGTGGAAAAACATCCTCCAGGCATGGTGGAACGGATTGTAGTCCACACACATGCTTCGAGAATCATGGTACCGCTCTGTGGGGTGAAATTTTGGCAACTGCTCGAAGGATTTGGTACGATCGATGAACAATTATGCAAAGAGAAGCGTGGTACGGAAAACGAGAAGTGCAAATGGATGATGGAAAAACCCCTTCTATCACTGCAATCGACAGAGAAACGATAGGAATTGGCGCAAAACCCCCATTCGGCGAACGGAAATAACACACCGACAACCAACAGCATGTGTGGCAACACATACGCTATCGATTATCGAATTTAAACTTCCCGTACGGCACAATTCCCTGGCTATGATGCAAATGTAATAAAAGTGTACTGCTTAAACAATTACTCGCTGAAGATTGACACAGTACGAACCTTTCGGTAGCACACAGCCACTCATACAGCCAGCACAATGAAATTAAACCATCCCTGCCAAGCTGATCAACCATCAATCATCCCGTGCAGTGAAAGATTTATCAGTATTTTAATTAACTATTACGTAAAGCCTTTTCCTACGGCACTGACACTCATACACATACTCACAGCTATACTCCCACATGTCGGTGATTGGTTGCGATAAAATTTGATTTACTTTGTCAATTATCTCGGTACGGTTGAATTCGTTAAGGGCAAAGTGTGGGCAACCGGCGGTACGGTTTTGTAAAATGAAATTAAAATCCATCCACACTCTCGCCGGATCTCTCCCGGGGTCCCGGGGTCGTGTGGACCATTCTAAAGCTTTTGCAGCCACTTACGCCAACGCTAAGCACCCAACAGATTCCGTCTGGCGTACGTACATCGTGTTTCTGAGGGCGTGATTGTGAAAGCTTATTCAAATTATAACACATTTAGTACGTTTGATTGATTTATTTGGGACGTTCGCAGCCCACTTGCCGACTGGGAGGCATCCGTGAGCTTTACAAGCTTCACTTATGCCCGTTAACTTGATCGTTCATTTTTTCATGTTCTCTACTGTCTTTCTCTCTCTATTTCTATATCCTTCTCGCTCGCTCGTCAACTACACGAACGCCAAATCTTCACTTTTCGCCTACAAACGCACACGATTTGCAACTGTTCAAAAAGCGCACAGAAGAACGATGGTGCTTTAGTCCTTATCGTTGATCCTTAAGTGAATGGCAATCGCTCAAAACAAACCATCCATTCACCGTGCGTGGGTTTGCTATTTGTAGTACGTGTGTGTGTGTGTGTGTGTGTGCTCGGGTGTGTCTATGTGTTATTTTTACAACCAGATACGCCTCAGTGAATAAATGTATTTTATTGCGTTGCGCGTGATGAGATGATTTTCGTAAGCTCACACGTGTCTGTTCTGTTTTTTTTTCGCTTTTTTACGTCGCTATCACCACCAACAATAGCATCTTAAAGTGTGTGTGTGTTGTGAATGAATTTATCAAAAAATCAAACCAAAAGCGAGCGATGGAAAATACAAATCACTGTTCATTCGTTCACTTTTCTTCTTGGGCGAGTAAAAAATGGTTGTATTAAAATATATTGTTATGACATTCATTTGGTTGCTGCCGGTGCTTTGTCCCTTCCACCAAAACCCGTATCCTATCATCATACGTAAGCTGTCCTTTTTTCTTTGCTCAGAAAGCTGATGTGTTCCTGAAGAGAAGAACAGGTGCTCGGGGAAAGGTGCACGATGAAAACGCTTCCCCGGTGCAAAAATGGCTAAAAGTTTTTGCCCTCACCCCCTACCCATTTTCCCAATCAGCAGCCGTACACGGCGTAAGACGCCACCCGAGCGCGCTATTCAAATCCTGTCGATCTTCGTAAACAGATAAGTGCCTGATATTGAAAATTGTCGTACATCGTGCATTTTATAGCGCGAGTTTACCTCGCCTCCTGCCCTGCCCTGTCCTGGTGGCAATGGTGGTGTCTTTTTGTGCTGTAAAATGGGGGATTTATAAAAAGTTTAACTTTAATAAAATCATACGCGACGCCGACGGAAAAAAGAAAAGAAAAAAAAAAGAAAGAGAAAGTGTACCCATTTACCCCTGTACCCGCGTATCGTACAAAGCGGAGGTTGGCTTATACACGGATGAGTGCGTGTGCTCATCGTGAAAGAAAAACCTCCCCAGAGCAAATACCGAAAGGTTCTCCCTTGCCATTTGCCTAACACGAGCGCGCACGGTACGAGTAACAGTGGCCTCTCGCGTAGGTGTCGCCAGACCAGGTAAAACTTCTTCAATATTGACTGAAATTGGGGTTTATTTCGCAATCTCAGAGTCAAGGCAAAAAGGACAGAATAAACGATAGAAAACAAAAAACGCGCTTGAACAGACGATTTAAAATATTTACTCGAACGGCTAATAATAATGTTGTATCGAAAAAGGAAAAATGCTTCTTTTTTGAAGAACTTGTTTTCCCTTTGTGTTTTCTTTGTTTCTGCGTGAAACTTTCAGTTTCACTCGTGAAAGGACAATATTTCGAAGGAGATCGACACTCTTCTGCTTGGAAAGCTTGATTGACTTCAGCCTATTTTTTATCTTTCAATGCCCAAAACGTGTGTAAAACCACTGTAATTTTACTTTTTAGATGTATTTACAAAATATTTCTTCTCCCCAGCTTAGTGCAATGAGTCCAAAAGTAATGGAGCTCTCAAATTTGAGAAAGATGTTTCCAGCAGGTAACAATTTAACTTTTCTAAATCATTCTTTCTCGAGAACTTTTTATCGGAAAAGTGTACTACGAGCGCAAAAGTCTGTGTAAAGGAAAGTTTGAAGAAGCGTACACTAGGTTTACTTGTGTGGAAGCAGCGTAGATGCACACTCGGAAAGCTGTGATAAAATCCAAACCAAAGGCAAGCAAATGGAACAAAAATATATCCCTTCTCTTTTGACAAAGAAAAACTCTCCCTTTGGCACAGTACCAAACCCTTTACGGCTGCCATCCCAGCGAACTAAAATTGTACCATTACGCGCCTTCGATTACGTGAAACTTCACCCGATGATGCGTCGCAACGGTGGCAGTGGAAAGCAATCAAACATTATTATTTCAAAGTAACACTCACCCGAAACCCAGCGGGAAAATGTACCCACCGCTACAAAGTGGGGTTAAGTTGTTGGAAGGTACTACCGTTGTAGGTTTGCAAGTGAATAATCTTTGTACGGGGTTTGTTGTTGGATGCGACACTAGTGTGACTGTTTGAGGTGTATAATAGTAGATCTGGTACTTGGAAATACGGAAAAGTGTTTTGAAATACTGTAAATTATTTCTTGCAATTTCATTCTGAAGGTCGTAGGCTTTAAGGAATAAAAAACTTCAAAATCAAACAAAAATTAACTTCAAATAGTAGTACGGTTTTAATGAACCGATTTATTTGGTCCATTATAAAATATTATTTTAAGTTCTTATATACTTTAAACCACATTTGAAGCATTTTTGCTCTATTGGAGAAAGGTTAAATGCTTCTTTTTTAATAAATATTTAAACATTGGAAATAAAATCCTAATGAAAAAAATCGTTTTTAAACATTTTTATAATGTATCTAGTATAATATACCTTATACTAAAAAGCCTGTAAAGACAGAAGAATGTACATATGATCTCCCACCAGAGTAATATATTGTAGAACATAACTATGAACTGATTTATCTGTGATATAATAACTTTCGTAACTTGTAATAACAGGACAAAATCATTTTAACTTTCATTCCAACATTTAGTTGTTTTAATGAAGTTATTAGCAATAACACATTTTTTTAAACTTTGAATAAGTCTGTCATCTACACTTTCATGTATACCTGACAAATATCAGAGAAGAGATTGTGCGCTGAAGCAATGATTTCACCACTCAAACACATTCCAATCATTCTAGTGTCGCAGAAAACGGTGCGACTGTACCTTAAGCATCAGCATCCAGGCTGGATGATCCCTTCTCCCCCGCTCACCAGAATGCTGACTATTGGGCTGTAGAAAGTGACAACGTACCATCGTGGCGCCAAACACATTGCTTAAAAGCTTCGCCCACTTCACGACCGAAACGGATATTGATTCATCATTTATGAGTGTGTTTCTGTTGCTTTACGGGGTATTTTTCTTTCCAACCGCAGCCGAACGGTAACTCACTGGTGGCACACACACAAAATAAGAGAAAAGAAAGCAACACACCAACCTGATGGTACATCAATGTTTTATGCCTCTGTCATTCGTGAAACGGTCCGCTCGGCACAGCCTTCCCGCTCGCCAATGCGTGTCTCCGCGGGCACGTGGCTCGTGGCGTCTAAATGGGCGTCCCCAAAACGCCTTTAGTCTCCCTATGGAGCAGAAAACCAGGCTAAGGCTGAAGACAACAAACTCCGGGCAAGCATTTTAAAGTGAAAACATCCACCGACTGTACAGTGTCCGATCCGGGCTTTTCTTCGAACCACTACGGGCTACCATGGGAGTCATGCCCATCTTTTTCGGATCAATTCAATTATTTCGAAGCACTGGCAAAGGCTTTTTCATCCCTCCATCCATCCCGTTGGCAGAGTTCCGCGTGACAACGAATTTTGACTGGCTGGCTGGCCATTGACACCTCCATCCAGCCCCGTGCCTCGTGCCCTCTATGTGTGTGTCTGGGCGCGTATGGTGTCACTCAGCGCAGCAAGAAAACGGTGAAGTTTCTCATTAACATTCCATTGTAACACTGGCGGCTGGCAGCGCCAGTCACCCACTTAAAATGTATTTACATTTTCTCCACGTTCTGCCCCCAAATCGGTTCCCGGTCTCGCGGGGGTGTTGACGGGGAGCGGCGTAAAACGGGAAACTTTATCGTCCACCCGGTTCCATCATCATCACCATCGACGTCTTCCAAACCGACCAGCAGCAGCAGCATCGTTACTTTACACCGAATGGTAATGGAGGATGGCCAGGATATCAGTAGCCCAGTGACAGAAAGGAAAAAAGCCCATCCAGTGTGCGAAAAAACTAACACACACACACACACACACATACACGCATCCACATGAAACCACAGCCTGTCGTTAAGGTTGCCCGCAATGCTCTGCTGGCACTCTGCTACGCTTTGGTCGACCGGTGGCGATCGTTAAATCCCTGGCATCAATTTCCCGTGGAGCTTCAAGCACCGGCAACGGAACCGCAAAAGAGGCCCCATGTTAAGCGACCGATTTCGAGTGTGAAAATATTTCGACACACACACACACTCACAGATCGTGGGGAGAAAAGGGGAGCGAGAAAGAGGTCGATAGTCCGTCGAGAGGCCAAAATCTGACGAGTGGGAAATGTGCGAAAATTTGTTGGCGAAAAGTGTCAGACCACCTGCCGGGACAAGTTTTTCACACCCAGTTCAAGCCTGCTTCCTTAAGGGCGGTAAGTGGGGGAACGGGAGAAGGACGTGTAAAGTGAGAAAGTTTAAGCGGGTTGTTCGGAACTGACTTTTTTTGAAGTAGTATTTTCTCCCTATTCTTCTCACTTCCGGGGCTGTGCGTGTGCCTGACTAATGAATTCAAGTGCGACAGATTGTACGAAATGGTTGGAATCGTTTAAAGAAGTCGGAATAGATTTCAGAGTCGTGCTATGGAACTAAAATGTTTTTGATTACATGTTTTACATTGGAATTGAAATGTAACATGGAGAACATTTTTATAACCAGTCTTTAGGCGACTGCTTTTTTATGAATGAAAACATTTGTTATTTCTGGTTTTCTTGTTTAAAAAATAAAAAAAATACGATTAATAGTGAATTAAAATCTCTCCTAAAGGAAGAAAATGCTTAAACGATTGCATAACTTTAGTCGCTTTATTTTCGGTTAAAATTATTACAACGTTTTGCGCTGGTAAGGATGAACGAATTTCTTTCATTTGTAATTGTAATGATTATAGAATGTAATCTTATACAATCGAAATATATCACAATTTTTCCATTGCAGCTTATGTACGTGTGCTATTATTTAATTTTTGAAACTATTAATTTTGCCCAAATATCTCAAATGTCTTTACTCTTTTTCTGTCGTGTGCTCTAAGTGTACATACTGCTTATAATTGGTCATCTAGTACCTATTATTTTTAACCCAAAATAAGTAATCTTCCTCGTCCTCGAACCACTTTACTTACTTCATTAGTCTGCTCCATCGTGGCTTATTTTCATCAATCAAAAGAGCTACACACATACACACATGGAGACGGCTTTCATCTTTGATGTTTCGGGAGGTTTTTTTCAAGTACGACCTGTTGTCGAAAGCCTAAAATTACCATCAGCATCATTAAGCACGATGTTATTTATCAGCATTGACTAGGAAAGAGGAAACCAAACAAAAAATAAAAGACGTCTCTTAACGTGCCGATTTAGTACCATTTCCAAACCATAACTACCGCTCAGGGGGGGGGGGGGGGGGGGAGCTCAAAATGCTCAATCACTTTCCACGACACGCCCGGCTGGATTGATCGAACTATAATGAAACACACAAAAAAGAAAAACTCCCAAAACCAGTTTCCCCGTTGGCTGAGGCGTAAGTTGGCGCATTCTCGACTGCTCAAACATTTGCCCATTCGGTCCCGATTAGTTCAATCTGGCTGAAAGTGGACGAATGATCCTGTATATGGTACGTTAACGAAGCAAATCTAGCTGGCAAACAGAAGTTCTTTTTTTTCGTTCCTCCGATACCCTATGCGGAACAGAAAAAGTTTAAATCACACTGAATGGTTGAGCCTAGAGCACGATGCTGTTGGTGTTGATGTGCCGATAGCGCAATGGAGTCTGCGTCTGCGGGAAGTTGCGGGATGAGTGAAGAAACAAGCTACAGAACTGAATTCACTCAATCTATCCAGCCTCTAGGACCGTTTGAAATCGTTCGGATTGAGTTCGACCAGGTTTTACGGTGCGGGAGGATGCTTTTTAGTCACCTTGGTTTTTTGGGCTGCAGGTTTACTAATAAAAGAGGCGTAGAGTAATGGTCAGAAAGCATCCATCAAAATTTGGACTTGATATTGCACTTTTTTCATTTCAGAAGAAATGAACACCATGTCTCTTCAAACAGTTTTAAATTCAAGCAAAATATTGCTATTAGCTTTAAGGATCAACTTAGAAAACAATCCCAACGATCTACACGTGCTACCTTTCCTTCCTACATTACCCAATCGTACCTCTTTTCGAATCAGTCCCGCCAAAATGGCTCCCATTGATTGTGACTGTTTGAATGACAAATTACAATCAACAGCGAAGTCAGTACCTGGGGTTTGCCGGTGCTGCCGCTCGGAAAGAGTGGGAAAGATCGAAAAGCAAATTACCCAACTCCCGCTCTCGCTGCCGGCGAATCTCGTCACACAAATCAATGAAAATGGCATCATGAATGTAGCAGCGCTTATTACGGCACTGAATGTGTCCCCGAATGTGAATGTGAATGATTGTGTGTCCTCTGGTGGCTGCTCAAGTCGAGCCCGCGTTTTTGCCCCGGGCCACGAGACATCACAAAGCCCATTTCTCAACTCCAACCTTGATGGCTCATCGGTACCCTGGGCATCCCTTACTGTCACCGCGCTAATCTAACCTTGGCATTTACAAGCCGGCAATTCAACCAAGATTTGTAGCGCAGTGCTCCTTTTGCCGCGATGAAGCTGAGCAGTGCAGGGAAAGAAAATAGGAGTTGAAAATAAAAAGTAGCATGCGCCCTCCCCAATCTGTCTCCGCATTCCGCCATTTGGTTAAGCAGCAACATAATTTAAGCTTCCCGTATTGCTTCTCCCCCCTGGCCAAAAAAAGCAGAGAGCGTGATCATCATCATCATCATCATCTTGGTTGCAAACATCGAAACAAATCTTCAACTTCATAAAATTCATCTTTCGGGTTTTCGGTTCCGGTTCCGATGTGCGATACGTTTTTTTTTTTTTTGTTGCCTGGCTCTCATTCCGCATTCGCGCGCGTCTCTCTTTTTGCGTGTTTGGTAAGGTCTGCTTATTTGTTTAGCTTCTCCCAACCTGCCCTGTCAGGAGCGGCAGCTGGCGAGCTTTCGGTTTCCGCCCTTTGCGAAGGAAGTAGACCGTGGTTCACTTTCACCGGTTTGGGTGTTCCGAGAACTTGTTTTTCCGTTTCCCGACTTTGGCCACGGGGGGAGATGGTTGGTTTTTGTGTTTGTTTTTGACTTCTTTTTATCTTTGCTGGAGAGCTTTTCCAGTTGGTCGAGTGCGTTCCCGCTGGTGAGCTGGCGGCGGCTGGAGTAGGTGTCCATTTCCGATGGAGTGCGGTTGTTTTTTCAAACGTTTCTTGAAGCAGAAAAATGACCGGTAACTGACAAAATTGGAATGATATAATAGACTGGGGAAGAGAACGGTAGTACAATGGAAACTGAAATTTATGGTTTTTTGTACTAAAATTACGTTTCTAAAGAATTTAACTAATTTATTCAGTATTTGCTCAACATCTACTGATGATTTTAAGCTTATCTTTGATGTCTTTTTATGACGTTAATCCTATTTTTCAACCATATCACAACACTTTAACAAACACCTTTTGGGTGTACTTCTACCAAATCATAGCCGTCGAACAGCACAGAGCCTGCAAAAGATCCAATCTTTCCCATCCGTGGTCAAACCATCCGTCTTCCGTTGCCACCGAAAGAGGGAAAGTGTATAACGTTCGCAAAAGGACATGAAATACAAGCCTCGTGCTTGCAGTAACCGACCGGCTCGTTGAGTTGCGTAGTCGCTGTTTGACGTGGGCGCGGAGCGCAAAGACAGCCAGGCAATGGGAGCGCACCAAGGGGAAAAGCGCACAAGAAGTCACATTATCATAAATTTAACAATATTTACATTTCAAATGAGCTCATCAGAGCTGTGAACTGGTACGTCGCCAGTCGCAGCCGTTTGCAAATCCAGCTCGCACCGGAAGCTTCACCAGCGGCTGACGAGCAGGGCACCTACCAGTGCTTCCCGCGTAAACCGGAAGCACGAAAACAAACGACCGTCGAAGTCCGCTGCTGGGAGGCAGTCAGGGCATGAAAGGGAAAGAAACCCCCTCCAACAAAGGAGCATCGAGCAGGGGCGCTAGGTAAGCATCAGCTCGGGGAACGGGAAGCAAAACGGAAACAGGATCCTTGGAATCCACTTCCAAGCAAGTACATGGGTACATGGGCAAAGGGAGGGACGGGCAGCCCACTTTACTCTGCTCCTGCTTCACCTCCAGCGAGAGCAATGAAATCAAAAGGAAAGAAAAGCGACACTGCGAAGATTATTAATAATTTTCTTTTGCAGCAAGATTTACGCATTCTTCCGGTTCCTCTTTGCGTCGGTGCCTCGTCGGTGGATTATATGCATGCGAGTGGTTGTGTGTGTGTCACACCATTGGTATGCTTTGAAAATGGGAGCTTTTTTTTTTGTTTTCGGCGTGCGACAGTTCGAAGAAGAAAAAAATCGCGACAGGTCTGAGAAGATTTTTTTTTCTCTCTCGCAGAGTGCTGCCAGGAATGTGGTGTCTCTCGCCGCGGCTCAGCCGTCGCGCGCGAACCGACGGTGTGGACTTTTTATTGTGAAAGTTCGTGATTTATTATCGGTTGTTGTACATTTTGTTCTACAATAATAATTGCTTCTTTTGAGCGAGCGCGCGCTCACGGGGAGCAAAGAAAAAAAACCACCACCCACCCAAAGGAAATGATTTTTGCTGCAGGTGACGCCGGACTTTCTGTTTCCTCCCTTCGTTTTTTTTTCCTTCCTTCTGCTGCGACATTTTTATGAGTGCCGCGTCGTCAGTGCGTCGTTAAAGGAAAAGTGTACATTCAGCAAATGGCCGAACGGACCGGGCCCAAAACTTTGCCAAACAAGATTGGTCAGTTCGAGTGGGGGAAATGGCCTCCCGGCCAGCGCGTGGGAGTGTATATTTCGTGGCCGCTACTGGGAAAGCTACTTTTCCCAAGCCCGGCGGTTGTTATTTGGTGTGTCAACTCAAGCTGCCGAAGCTCATTTCTGGTTTGGGCTGGTTTTGCAAAGTTTCGGGCATTTGAGTATGGGCAGATAATTAGCTTACTTTTGCTGGTCGTTTTTTTTTGCGCTGGTACGATCGTAAAGCTTAAGCAAACGCCAGATGCACAACAACAAAAAGTCTGAAGACTGTTTGTATTTTCTCCGACAGTTCTTTGGGGTGATTAAGAGAGTTTTGGTTGAGATGAGTGTTTGTTTTCTTTGGAATGATATGATTCACTTGCTGCTTCATAGTTTCAGTTACACAACATAAACAAAAACTGCAAGGATTGCAATCGATGCAGCACGGATATGCTTTGCAATGAAAAAGAAGCAGATCTTTTGTATGAGCTAGCTAAATTTACCTAATACATAAAAATATATCAAAATTCGCTGCAGATCAAGGCGATCAGGTTACTCCAAAAAGTGTCTGAAATTGTGTTCTGGACTCATCAGATCTGTACCGTTCGTTCAAAGCGTGCCGTTCGACTCTAGACCCAAATAAAATTTTACAATATTTTTCATGCACCAACATGTGACATAAAAAGGGTTGAAAAAGTTTAGCTCAGTGCAATAGAAAATGAAAATCCTCAAAACGCTTCAAAAAGCCAATATTTCACACAAAAAACTAAACCTCATGAAGCAAACCCAAAACAGTTCAAGCTATCGTAAACGTTCTTTTCAGTTTAAAACTTTTCACTTTACTAAACTTTACTTTACAAAAAAAATCTCCTCATCACTATTAAAAATTAGGTAACCGAAAGATTAAATAAGACATCAACCAATGCGATACGAGCGTTATTTAAAATATCTACTTGGTTGCCGGAATCGTTTACTCTGTGTGTTGTTTTTTTTTTATTATTTTAATGCTCCCTTAGCAAACGACGTTCTCTCCCAACCATTACGCTTTGCTGCATTCCAAACACCATCCATTTGTGATGAGCTGACATTAAACGTACCACCGTCAACCTCTCCGGTGGCACATTTGCTTTCAGCGCGCTAAGAAGATTATGGAAATCGGAGCATCTTTTGCTTTCCTGGTTTTTTTTTTGTTTGCCCTCTCGTGCCATTCCCGTGGCCAGGTTTGCCGGTTTTGTAGCCACTCAGCCCAGCCAGATGGCTCATTCGGGAACACGAAGTGCCGAAAATGCTGCAAGGTAAACCCTGTGCACTCCGTGCACTCGGTGCAGTGTGCAGTGGCATGATCGTACACGGATACACGGCGTGCTTGTCGTAGATGTCCAGTGTCAAACACAGTGGCGCTCGCCTGCTGATATTAGCCCCGTGCCGTGACCGTATTGGGAAAACTGACAAGTACTATCATTACCGACCCGGGAAACTCGGACGAAATGGTTGCACCGTGTCGGTTGGGCACCTCTCGTGTGGCACATTGCGCGCTGCCAGCGAATCGTTCCCGTCTCCAGCTGTGGTACTGCATTTTTATTCGCCGGCTTCATTAGTGGTGGGCCGAGAGATTTTGTTTTATAAATGTTCGCACAAGAAAAAAAAAACAAAATCCGGACACTAAGGCGTTGATGGTTTTAGGAAATGAATTGGCAAGCAGTAGTTATTCAAATTAACTCATTAGGTGGGTCGCTGTTAAAAACGCTTCTGCATGAATAAAAGACCATTTAAGTGAGTTGAAAATAAAGAATATTTCAATGGTTTTGTATTTGAGCGTTCAGGAAAAGACACTGTTTGAACGGTTTGCTTAACAAAATTGCTAGTTAACAGTATGAAATTATTAAAATATTTGTTTCAGTAGTCTGTTTATGGATCGAAACCGTTGGATTTTATTTATTCCAAAAAAGTTGAATTTTAACTACCAAAGAAACTGCAATAATATGAACAAACAAATAAGTCAAGAAAATCTCATTCTTGTCCATGGCAAATAAAACCCACTCCAGTTCAGTTCAGGTGATCCAGTAGATAGTGTCACATTAAGAAACGTTCACCAAGTTGCTTGATAATTATGACATCTCTGCAAGCTTGTTCCCTTCTCCCACTGACCAATTGCTGGGTAGCGAAACTTTTGACGGCAGGTGAAGGCAAAGTCACTGTGCCGGGTTGTGCATGTCGAAAGTTTTGCCGCTTCCTGCGTGCCGAGGAGAATGATAATTTTGTCTCAGCGTATGGTTTTCTTTCCCTTCTGGTTGTTCGTACGGAACATAACGGGGAAACTTGAACTAAGTTTTTTTCAATACTTTTGTTCAGAATCGCTTTTAAATCGCAGGTCGAAGAAGACGAAGAAGAAATAAACGTTTGTAACAGTTACCCTTTTTTAACAAAACGATATCACAGAGAGGATTTCACACCAGGGGCGTTTATCGAGCATACGTTTTTATAGGCGTTTGTTTTAAACAGTAATGAGTAGAATCCAATTGGAATTAGAACATACTACCAGCTGGATTAGAATGTTTAAGAAATGAAACGAAATTTTCATAAAGAAATTCGAAGCAATTGATAGGCTCGTAATTTTTGTATTTAGCTATATATTTCAATAATAATTCTACTTCGTCGTAGACCCCAGTATACAAAATTCTATTATGAAAATTAAGAATGAATATTATTGAATAAAAACTGCATTTAATCGTAAGTTAATTTAATAATTTAATTATAAGACTTATCATTTGTTTATTCTACACCAACACCTCCTTCCCGAAAGAAATCCACCACTCTGTGCCCATTTTCCTCACCCCAAAGATAATAATTTCTTTTGCATTTGAGGGAAGCAAAACTTTAATCGGTGTTGCGCATGGAATAACTTTCAATTGGCATCCGAGTTTCACCTGTCATTTCCGGGGATTTTGCTGTGTGCGAAGCAGCCATCGATTTTGTGAGTTGTGTCGCTATGGGTACGTCCATTGAAACCCTTCTCCCGAATACAGCAGCAGAGGCGCCGTTGCAAACATCAAACGAATCAATCTGAAGCAGGGCGTGCCCTTTCCACGGATAGGAAGTGTTTTGCTTGCTGATAAAAGTGAGAAACTTAATAAATAATCCCAACCCAATCCACGCCGGAATCTTAAATCGGATATATTGGAATTCGCCTTTGATTAAAGCCGGAGAGAACGGTCCTTGTCCTTGTGGAAAGCCCGCAGACACACACACACACACATAAACACGGCGTATGTGATTCATTTCCACTCGACACAAAGGACCAGCACGGGGTCTTAAATCATGTCACACAAAGTGTGTCGATACATTTTCCCGTCGCCCTTCGCTTTGATCGCCGGGCAGATGCATAACCGGGCAGAGCATGGGATCCGCTTTCCGTGCAGACGGATCGGTTTTAGTTGCCACGGTCACACACACACACACACACATACACACACTACCGCCCGGTTTGCAATCATGGTCTCGTGACGTCCCATGCTCGGCACAACAAATGCTAACACGGACAAATGACCGGTCCCCGGTCGGGCTCGAGATGGGCTCAAAAGAACAAGGCAATCTTCTCCACCGTGTTCCGCCCAACCATCCACGGGCGATAGCGAATGGGTGCAACGGGGGGACGAAAGAATTGGGTCAATCAATTGATTGATTATTTATTTATAGCCCATCCATCCATCTATTTGGCTGGGGCAGGCGGCCATTCTCCTTAACCGGCGGCGACCACCACGAGCGCAACGAGCGCTCGTAGGAACCCATTTTCCCATCGTAGTACGGAGTACACACACCCACCTACGGAACCGTTCTTTGCTGCATTCTTTGGTGCTGCTTCTTGGGCAAATGGGGAGGGTGGAAAATGGTATCTTTTAGCCTTCCGCAGTGGAAAGTGTTTATGAATGTGGCTGTAAAGCTCTTCGGTGTGGTGGTGTTTGGTGAAAAGGGGCAGACGGTAGTGGTTGGATTGAAGGACTTGACTGCAAACTGGGAAGGGTACGAAAGATAGAGCACACCACCAGTTAATGGTGGTGCTATCGTTGACCGTTTTTGCTGCTCAATACAGTGCGGTAGAATGTTCCCTAAGATGGTAAAAACAAGCAAATAATGACTTAAATATTCGTAATTTAATTTAATATTTAATTATTACTGACGATTATTTTGATACTTACTGTAGTAAACATTCGTGTCTTTGGCAATCTTTAGCTCAAAATTTGGAGCCTTGTTGCATGAAAGCTCATTTCAGACACGTTCCGAAAAATTCTTCTTTCTTGAAAAATCTGAAATCAAATTTTACTAACTTCACCTTTGATTTGAAATTTGAAATTATTCTCCAGAATCTTATGCACCACAAGCTGCTGTATGTTTACGCTGTACGGGTTGCCATCCCAGTTATGTGTGTGTGTGTCCTTCCTCTCATCAAGCACCGCCAAAGACACGATCCCATCTCTATCACGGTGCAAAGTCATCCATTTTGTGGAGAAATTCCTGTCCATTCATCCCTCTTGCAGGACGTGCGAAGGCTTGCTTACTCTCGTACCATCTTCAACCGGACGAAGCGAAATCCTGCACGGCATTTCCACCGCAAGATGCACTTTTGACGGTTCCCCCAATGCACGGTACTGCACACTGCACTGGTCCATGGTCGAAGGCAGCAGAACGGGTGGCCTTGTGCCGTATTAGTTTCCCGCTCTCAATGCCACGAAGTGAACAGTTTTTCGTGCTGCTACTGCTGCTACTGCTGTTGTTGCTGCTGATCATGCTGCCGGGCTGCTATTCGGGCTCGTTGCTGGTAAATATTTAATTAAAGTCCGATACCCAAGACTGCATGAGGAAGCTATGTCTTCCGTTTGTAGACGCTTCTCTCTGCGGTAAAGCGATTGGTAAAGCGAGCAAGCGGAAGGATAGGGGGCGGTAAACTCCAGCGTGACCACTTCAGGGACCCCACTGAGGTTTGCCAGCGTGCCGGGGCACACAACAGTCAGGGATTTAGGTGAACTTTCGGTAAGATCGACTTTGGACGTCGTTTAGTGCTGTAGCTTTTAATCTATTGGATTTGTCTGCCGGGCCGGGTTTAGGTGCGGTTGGGCATGGTGCTGGCCGATAGGCCCCCACAGGAGCATAAATCAGTTCGGTGAATGAAGCTCACAAATAACCATTTATTATTGAACTTCCTCCGGAGGCGCTTGTCCGAGGTAATGCACCACATGAATCCTGTACACGCTCGCACCACACCATCCGTAGAGCCGGGAAGATCCCCTTGGAAGAGTAAAACTTTCTTCCAGCTGGTGATTGGGAAATAAAATATGCCCTGGCATGTGTGTTTGTGTGAGGGGGAACGCCATGCATCCTTCCGAAGTGCTCACTTATGTGTGCCATGTTTGTTTGCGTGCTTTGCGGTTTAGGTCAGCGACATGGGAGAGGGACGGTGGAAAGTGTGCGGGCACTTTCGGAAGTACGCAAACCACTGGAATTGTCACACCGGAATGCCGCCTGCAGCCGTTGTGGCGCTGTGATTCGCAAACGCTTCACCCTAATGTGTCTCCTCTCTAATGCCGGATGGAGCGTTTGTAATGTGCAAATAACCATGATGGGTTCCATGTTGGTGGTTACTTACGAAGAACGTGGCACCGCAACCGAGCCCTAGAACCTCTGGTGCGTCTTTTGAAGCGTAAACTATCATTCAATTTAGCATTAGTTGCAGCTTGCTATGCATATAAATTACATTGCAATCAAAGATAAAAACCCCCGGCCCCAAAACGAGTGCACCGGGTGCAGCGACAGGAGATGGTGTGGAACGAATAATTAAAATTCCTGCCCCGACATTTATTGGCCTACGGATTGCTTTGTAGGGGGGAAAGATGGCAGTAGCTTCTTCAAACAGATCCATTACGAATGAAGAATTGTGCAATGATTCAAGCGTGTAATGTCTACAGTATCATTATGTGTCAGAACGGTTATCTGGAAATAGAAACAGAAGCAATATTGGTAACATGAAAGATTGCCATTTTCTTACAGCTTTCACTAACAAAAGAACAAGCGAGCCACTGCACCAGCTACATAGAAAATGGATTACACGCTTTATAAGAATTGAGTAGTTCTACCGTGACCGTTAAGAAATAGACAAGCTGATTCCATCTCGAAAAACATGCAGTTCTTAGAACCACCCAATACAATCAAAAGAAACCAAAGGACTGACGATTTGACGCAAATGGAGTTAAAAGAATGAAAGTGAAATGATAGAACCCTAATTAATTTGAAGTGTTGAATACAATAAAATCAGAATTTTCATGTTAATTAATCACGCTCATCTGCTGCTCATCAAGGATCATCGTGTCTGCTCATCAAAGATTTCTTGTAGTCATTTCCCATGCCATGCGAATCCGCTCCCAGTACTAAAGCGTCACGTAAAAAAGACAAATGAAAACGATGTTTTTCCAATTTTAGTTATTTTGTTTTAATTATTTGTGTTGCTAGCTTTATGTTAGTTGGTGATTAATTTGAATTGTTTCAAGTTATAATTCATATTTAGCGTTAAACTCATGTAAGGAAATCGTAAGAAACAAAGACAATCAAAACAAAATTTCGTTGAAATGGTCGTAAAAAGGTAAAATATCACTAAAAAATTAAACAAAACATATCGATTTAGTGTATCAATTCAAGTCAAAAGTCAATTTGGTATGTTTTAATGATTCTGTTTGAAAACATTTTATTCATTGCTGGTTAAATATATTTTGAATAAAAATTGGTGGTTGCTTCTTCAAGTTTCATGTGTTTTGAACGAAAACGTCATAATCACACTATTATTACACCTGAAATAAATAGCTACAGACAAATAGTTCACAATTAAGCTCTTTGTACCTTTCATTGAAGCAGTTTCGTGTGTGCCTAGATCATTTGAACAGAAATATCTTTATTACGACTATTTTTGAAAATACTAAAAATAGAGACAACAACGTACATCCACAAACAAATAGCACTTGCTACAATTAAAGACCAGTTAGCACAAGAAGCTAAACATAAAAAGGAACATTATTTTGGGCGAGAATTAGTCACTCCTCACCTGATGTGATTCAGACATCCGTTTTTTTTTTAGTGTCTCTGGAAGGCACGTATCGTCCGTGGTCCCTCGTACTGTCGTTACTATTTCTATTTCTGCCTTCTTCCAGCGAGCGATAAAAATAAACGCCGCCAGGTCACTTCTTCCTTGGTCAACCATCTAATAAACCACCGTGGGACGACCCAGCCCCAGCGCTCGCTTCGTTTCAACCGGAAATGAAGTGCCATGAAACAAATACTCTTTTAATTAAGACAAATAAACACGGCCAGGACCAATGGTACCCTGATCCTCGTAAGGCGTTCATATCGACCCCTTCCGATCGGGAACATACGGTCGATGACTAGCTTTTTTTTTGTAAGGTGTGCGTTACACAACCCTGTTCCTAGCATGGGAGCTCAGCCTAGCAGCTCCTGCAAAGTGCCATAGGTTTGCAGAGAAAAGGGTAAACCGGGTTGCGAAAGAAATATATTTACGATGGCAAACCAGTTCGATTGCTTCAAGGAGAGGAAGGATGAGGGGGGCATGGGGCTCGTGGAAAAGGTTCACCCCGTAAGGAGAAAGTCGAAGATCGAGCACATATAAACAAAATAAACACATAATACAGGATATTAGGCCAATAAATATGTTGCACTACACTCCTTCGGGCCAGCCGAGCCGAACGGTGCGCGAACGGAAGTCCCCATGCCACGTTTCACCCCTGGACTGGACCGGGGCGCAGGTTCAGGTGTACTCTACGGGGAGTTGTATGCTTTGTATGCTCTCCCTACTATTCCCAGTCTCCTTCTCCGCCCTGAAGCCTGAAGCAGTTGAAACTTTTGCTTCGGATCGGCGAACAACCGACACCCTGGGGAGTCCTTCCATCGCCTCAACGGACTTTACGGTGTGCTCGAAAATGGCTAAGAAATGCACCCTTGGCACGCAAATCTAATCAAATAAAGCTCACAAACGTTAACAGCGCTCAACACAGCCACACAACGGCTGTGTAGTGTACAGAGTGTACGTGTGGTTGTGTTCTCTCAGCGCAATTCTCGCCTCAAACATATGTGCAATTCGGAAGGCAAACTTCACCCTAACGATCCAAGCTCGAGCCGATATGTGTTTGAGTGTATGGGCGCTCGCGCAAAAATTATGGAACAAAAGTTCGACAACGGCACTGTGAGTGCACTTAAATGTGTTTATGTGTGTGTGTGTGTGTGTTTGAATGTTTTTTCTCTCCTCTTTTAAAAGGCAAGTAGTAACACCGTGCAGCCTTTGTAGTGGTGATGGGGATCAGTGCGAAGGAAAAAAAGCTTGCAGTGCCACTTGTTTTGTACTTGCTTTTGCTCGTCCTGTGCTCCATACACACCAACACGCACACACACACATACC
>KI919316.1:75805-91768 GCA_000473525.2 Anopheles melas | reverse complement strand
ATAATTCGTATCACATATTGAATGCATTTTATTTCCTACGTTTAGTATCTTTAGTTCTAAATTTTGATCTATTTGTGTTCTAAGGACATCATAAAAATATAATATTACTAAAAAGGCCATAGACGTTTAGGATCTGTTTCTCCTTCCTTAAAGAGTAATATTGTTCTCCAATCTAGTACGTATAGAAAAAGAGACGATAGAGACGCCAATATGATTTAACTTTAGGCTGACAATAAACTCCTCATGAACGAAATGAACCAAATATATTAATTGCCTCGACCTTCGTCACACAATTTTCTCACCCAAGGTGGACTCGGACAGCTTGGCGTGGAGTGTGCGAAGCTGCTGCGCAGCCAGTACGGCGAGGAGAGCGTCATCCTATCCGACATCATCAAGCCGAGCAACGAGATCGTCAACAGTGGGCCGTACATCTTTGCCGACATTCTCGACTTCAAGGGGCTGCAGAAGATCGTGGTCGATCATCGCGTCGACTGGATCATCCACTTTTCCGCGCTCCTCAGCGCGATCGGCGAGCAGAACGTGCCGCTCGCGGTGCGCGTCAACATCGAGGGCATGCACAATGTGCTCGAGCTGGCCAAACAGTACAAGATGCGCATCTTCGTGCCGAGCACGATCGGTGCGTTTGGCCCGGACAGCCCACGCAACCCGACGCCCAACGTGACGATCCAGCGGCCGCGCACAATCTACGGCGTGTCGAAGGTGCACGCGGAGCTGATGGGCGAGTACTACCATCACAAGTTCGGGCTGGACTTCCGCTGCCTACGGTTTCCGGGTGTGATCTCTAGCGATCCACCGGGCGGTGGCACTACCGGTAGGATATATAAATCAGAATGTTGTCCAGAATGTTGCTGTAATTGTGCATTTTGTTTTCCTATTCTTAGATTACGCCGTGGCCGTTTTCTTCGAGGGATTGAAGACGGGCAAGTATCAGTGCTACCTGAAGCCCGACACCCGTCTGCCCATGATGTACATCGAGGATTGTTTGCGCTCGTTGCTCGAGTTCATGACCGCGCCGGAGGAGAAGCTACAGCGCCGGGTGTACAACGTAACTGCCATGTCTTTCACGCCCGAGGAGCTGGTGGAGAAGCTGGCCAAGTATATTCCCGAGCTGCACGTAAGCTATCGGCCCGACAGCCGGCAGCTCATTGCCGACTCGTGGCCACAGATCTTCGATGATAGTGAGGCGCGCCGGGACTGGGGATGGCAGCACAAGTACGATCTGGACAAGCTGGTCGACCTAATGGTGCGCGATGTCACCGAAAACTACATCAAAAAGGCGTCAAACTGAAACTGAGCGCTAGGTGTGGCAGGGTGGCGAACGTGCTCTGTTATCGAGCGTTGCAATAAATTGGCAAATAAAATTAAACAAATGGAGACGCTGGTAGCATCAATCACTAGTATCCGAACAAGATCAATTTGTGTTCTACTCGTGTTCGTCGAGAACAATATCACTGATGATGTATCAAATACCGAATATCAACAAACACTGTTTTAATCGATTTATCAATTGCTATTGCTACACACGAGCCGTCAACACTTTGAATTTGACCGATAACGTGGTATTACGAAATCGCATGATACCGTGGAACCGTGGTATCTAACCAACATCATACATGTTTTGGCAACACGTGCGGAAAAATCGCAAAATCATTGTTTCCTGTTTGTTTTTTTCACACATCAGACCAGCATTTCTGGCACTGAAAACTTCTATCTAGTACAATAGCTCACTTACTCATAACTATTCCAGGAAACTTTTGAAATTTATCAATAGCTATTTATACTGATATCCTTCAAAACATTGTGAACGTGTTTTGTTTCTATTTGGATTCTTAAAACAATTTTGATTTTACAGTAGTAACTTCTTTAAAAAAACGGATATTTTAAAGTGCGAAAGAACAATTGAGAATATTGGAAAGAATTCAATTTATGTGGCAGTAGGATTTGTTCTTAATTTGCTCCAAAAGAAGGTGCGCCTATTTTATTTTTTTCCACTGTAGCCATGAAATATCTTATCAGTGAAAAACAAAAAAAAACCCTGATAATAGCAATTTTGGTAGGAAGCATAAGCTGTCCGTTGTTGGAAGTTTGTCCACACAAGGAAGTAGATAGTTGAATAAAGGTGATGGATTCAATCCTGGAGTTCGAGCTGAAATCGTACGACACGACGCAACCAAATCGTGGCATTGCAGTGGTCATAAATGATAGTGAAAGGCGAGAAGGTTCGGAAAAAGACGTACAAGATGTGGTGGCTACGCTGGATGGTTTGAAATTTAACGTGCGTACCTTCAGGGACAACACAAAGAAAGAGATCAAATAAGCTCTGTACAAAGTGGCCCGCGAGGATCACACCGAAAACGACTGTCTGGTAATTGTGGCGATGGCACACGGAAAGAAAGATCATATCACGCTGAAAAAAGAAAAGATCCGTATCGACAAACTGTGGGCTAGTTTTGTGGGAAACAAGTGTCCTTCATTGATTGGGAAACCGAAGGTTGTGTTCATTCAAACGTGTCGCGATGATAAAGTAGACTTTGGAGCTTTGTCAAGTGTTGCGCGCCAATATTGCCGGAAAGGAGCTTATCAGCTTGCTGACTCAAGTGTCCTACATTGTGTCGTGCCAAACATCCATCACGTCCGATAGGGAAACGGTTAAACAAATATCGTCTTAAAAAAAAGTCTTAGTTAAAATATTAACTCAATGCTCACGAAAGCCTTCTACTTTGTGCCAAAACATACTCAGCAGATGAGCTGAAACCTGTAAAGCATTGAGAAAATAAATGAACTCCAAGCAATTTTATGTTACGATGGCTCAGTTGTTTTGCTCTGAATTCTTCCGAAAAAAAACATAATTAAAAAATATTTGACTGCCTTAGCCATCATACATATCAGTCAGTGATGTATATAAATGTACAGGTAGTCCCCGACCTCTTATACGAAGATTTGGACGAGGATTAAATTTGACAGTTCTTTGAGCAAATTGTACTGATTTGACACATGAATTGTAAAATGCCAAATAATTTCCCTTTGATTGAATGTTAAAAACCATTTCAACAGGTTTAAAACTGCTGTAATAAGTCAGAATCATGTATAATAAATAATAAAGTGGCTTAAACCACCCTTTACTAGCAAAATTACGAGATTCGACTTACGCGGAAATTCGTTTTCGGCCCCCATTAACCGTGTATCTCGAGGACCGCCTGTGCTATGCTAGATAAGCTCATTTCCTTTGCAAACAATTGATTTTATCTTTTTTCTACTAAATCATTGATACCTCTCGAAGCATTTTGATAAAAATGCAGATAGAGATTCAAAAAACTTCTTCAAATTCAGAGATTCAGAGATTCAGAGATTCATAGAAAATTCGCTCATTGATCTGTTCTAAGAATCAATTCCGGCTAGTGAAGCCTAAGATTATACCACATTACAGTGGCAAATAATACTTTAAGCGCACCCGCATGTCTATGTTAAGTTTGAACTAGATGAAATCTATTATCGATTAAGCTGAACATTTTTGGTTATTTATTTATTATTTGAATGTTTATTTTTTTGAGAAATTTTCACCAAGCTCGTTGGTGTACTGCATAATTGAGACCCTAGCTTTGTATCATTAATGCTCTTATTTGCTTCCACTTGAGATGTACACGTAGCTTGTGTTAAAAGTTACATTCTTCGAACATTTGTGTATGAGGTGTTAATATTCTTATTTTTAAAATAAGGTGAAAATGATGTAGTTGATCAAAAACCAAGCCAATATTGAAGTAAGATAGACGACTTTCAACAGGGAAAAAAATCTATAGCGACGAGTCAGTAAAACAACATTTAAATAAAGCTGTTGGAATTTGTCATATTTTAACCTATATTGCTTAGTTAACTTTCAATTGTTTGGTCAGATACCAATACTTGCTTATAAAGGTGTAGCGCTGATACTAATTGCTGCCACTGTACTCATCGATAGTCTTATCAATTTAAAACAAAAAAAGAAACACCGGTAAAAAGAAAAGCGGCAGGAAATAAAAACTGTACGTCGCCGTTCACAATCGGTGTTCACACACGGTAACTTGGTAGTTGCTTGGAAGTGATGGATTCAATGCTCGAGCTCGAGCTGCAGTCGTACAATACGAATCATTCAAACCGTGGCATAGCAGTGGTGATAAATGATAGTGAAAATCGAGATGGTTGGAAAAAGGACCTAGAAGCGGTAGAGACTGTGCTGCAAAAGCTGAAGTTTGATGTGCGTACGTTCTGCGATAAAACAAAGGACGAGATCAGAGATGCGCTGCGCAACGTGAGCAAAGAGGATCACACCGAAAACGACTGTCTGGTAATTGTGGCGATGGCACACGGAAATAATGATAAGATCACGTTGCAAAGAAGTGAAATGCATATTGACGATCTGTGGACGGATTTTGTAGGGAACGACTGTCCCACGCTGACCGGGAAACCGAAGCTTGTGTTCATTCAATCCTGTCGCGGTAATAAGCATGACTATCTAATTGGTGGGGTTAAGGTAGATGCGGTACCGCCTCCAGAGAAACCAATTTGCGTCGAAATACCAATGTATGGGGATCTATTGGTGATGTACTCATCCTACGATCAATACGTTTCGTACCGTGACAAGGAGGAAGGGTCCTGGTTCATTCAGTCACTTTGCCAAGTGTTGGGTGCCAACATTGCCGGGAAGGATCTGTTCACCTTGCTGACTCACGTGTCCTATCTTGTATCGGTTCGATCGTTTCCGATGGAAAGTGAAGTGAATATGGTAAAACATACCGGTGTGCTGAAACAAATACCGTCTATTAATTCAATGCTAAGGAAAGTATTCTACTTTGTGGACAAATAGTGTAGCAGAATTGTTGGAAGCTCAAATACAGTTGGAAAAAAACATGCAATATAAGTGGTTTTCTTATTTTATTTTAACAAAGGCTAGGTACAGTAGAAAAAATGTAGGCTAGGATAAATTCTTGGAATGTAGTGCACTCTAAATTTCTAGCAAATTGCACCCTCCTCCCTCCTTGACACTTTTGATAACCTCTTCCCGTTTTGTATCATTTCGTTTAGCGCGATATCTTTTCTTTACCTGATATCATTTCTGAAATCGCTTTAATTGCTTACGCGCGAAATTTTCTACGAAACAGGCCACCAAAAACCTCTTGTCATGTTCACTTGCGGCATTATCGTAATCTATTCTTCAATGCAACAAGCGGAATGGATAATAAACAACAAAAGCCTTAAGCGATGGACAGAAAAAAGAAAAATTTTATGGATCAAGTTATTATTTATTGCCTTGAAAAATACGTCCATGGATTCCGTTGATGATGTAATTATTCGAATTTACCACCATTCCAGGATAGTACAACTCCTCTGACACCTCGAGATTATCAATGTCAACAAATAAACGCCACCACTCGGTCGGGCCCTTTGCTATACGTTTCAGTCTGGTGTGTACGCTACAGATACCATTCCTGTGGTCTTGCCGAATATATCCGTGTTAGCCACACATACATTGAAGATACTAATAAAAAAAATCTCATGATCCCTGGGAATTCTTACCGATATCATAACTTTGGTTCCTGGAGCATTTCCCTGAATGTTATGAAAACAGAGAGGCTACAATGTACGATAATTCATGCCACACCATCATGACGGACATTCGTCATTCGGAAGCAGACTTTTTGGTCTTTAGTATGGTGTTTCTCCTTTTTTTTGGCGTCAAATAGAGCAGCTTGGTTAACATGGACACCATACAGGGCATCTGCTTCTTTGCATCTATTTTGGCATTATCCGGAACGTTCGACTGATAGTGATACGCTACCCGGCGCGAAACGGCAGTCAGTATGTGCAGCAGCTCCTTGCAATGGGCACTCGCCCCAAGCTCGACACAGAGCGATTGGATGAACCAAGACCCCTTGCTCGGATTGCGCCACGAGTAGTGGCCATCGTACGTGGAGTACATGACCAGCAGGTCTGCCATGGCCGGAATAGCGTATCGCATCGAGCCCGGTGACGATTGCGTATCGACGGAATCTATGCTTATGGTTGCTGGAATAACGCCTTCATCAAGCTTCTTGCCTCGGCAGGCTTGTACGAAAAACAACTTCGGCTTTCCGATCAACGATGGACAGGCGTCGCCAATGAACGGTTCCCACAACTGGTTCGCTTCGTATGACTTATCGGAAGCGTACAGTAGATTATTTTCTTTGCCGTGCGTCATCACCACCACCACTAGACAGTCGCTGTGCGAGTGATCCTCACCGGCAAGCTGCTTTAGCGTGGAAAGTAGTTGCTGTCTGTTCGGATCGTCCATCACACGCACCTCGAATCCGATTCGTTGCAATACCGTGCTAATATCGGTGCGATCCTTACTGCTACCATCGCGCACTGCCATGCTGCTAAAATGCACCTGATTGATGATAAGGGCAAAGCCACGCCTAGCATTACTTGTGTCGTAGCACTCGTCAATTCCTACCGGTTCGGCATTAGAAAAACCCTCAGTGCGATGCGGCGCTGCTGCACTACTTCTAGAATGGATAGAAAAAAACTGTATTGCACATTGTTCGTAGTGCTCAATTTAAAATCATACTCACAATTGTACCGATTTTGAGTCCAACTCATCGGATGACCCAGAGGGAAGAGCGGAGGAGTCCATTTTCTAAAGCACAAACTGATTATTAAACATATTCACTGTTGGCGTTCCGTGACAGACTAAAGCGAGACTCAATTCGTACCGTACCGCTTACTCAATGAAATTCAAGATTTATCTTTACGATAGGTCTTATCAAATGAACTGGTTTCCGGTTTGCTTTACCGTATGACTCCTATTTCAGTTCAGCAGTCCTTTAAACGTCTCAAACAAATGAAAAGCAGACCTTGATTTATGGCGAATTAATCGTATTTTTATTTACAAAAATCATAATTCACATCAGGGCATCAATTGCTTATAATTCAACACATTAACAATCCACTGTATAATCAACAATAGTTACTATATAACGCTTGAAAAAAATTGACTGCTTCTGTAGAAAGTGAATGATTTCAAACAATTCATAACGAACCTACAACGAAAACGTTTCAAATTCAAACAATGAAACGTTTCACATTCGTTAAACACAGGGTGTAGCGGAATGCATGGTGCTTTTTTCAAATGTTGGCACACTATTATCCGAGTAATTTATGATTTATGATTTATGATCATTAAATTGATGATGATTTATTTAAAGTTCTTCCTGCGTGCCGAGCAATCGTAAACAAGCTACAACCAACAGAATGTGTCAGAAATATCTTTCGTTGAATGGTCGAAAGCATATGGATGTAATATGAACATGCAAAATGTGTCATTACAATAAAGATATTCCTACCTTAACCAAAGCACCAAAGAATATCTATCGCACTGTACGCAACATTCGATGTAATAAATAGATCGCATCTTTAACGAGCACAAATGATAACGACCTGTTTCGTGGTCCCTTATACGCACGACAGACTATCCTGCGTTAGGTGAATGAATCAAGTAACTGCTAGACAAACCCATTAGTGTCTAAGGCAAGCCTCAACCAGCACCGGTTTTTGCTCCAAATAAGAAGATGAAGAAGTATATCATAAAGATCCTGTGACGTTATTTATGCCAAACTATGAGATACAGGGTTTACCAAGTCACTTTGCGATGTTAGCTGCACAATTCATCTCACTTGAGACGAATTTCTATTTGACTGAGCAGGTTCAACTGCTAATATCTCAACGAATAATCCATTTTTCGGCTAGAATGCTACAGCGGAGCAAAGATAAACTTCTATTATTTGTTAAACAACATAGTTGTATCACAAATCAGCACTAAAAGCCCAAAAATTTATTTTTGAAAAAAAATTAAACATCGCGGACGGCTCCAGCTAACATCCCCTGTGAAAAGACTTCATATAATGGATGAAAATGAATGCGGCGGAATAGATAATTATTTCGGGCCAAATGAAGTAGCACGTCAGAATAGAAATACGTCTCAAGTGAGATGAATTGTGCAGCTAACATCGCAAAGTGACTTGATAAACCCTGTAATGATCCAAAGCTCGCCCTACTGTTTTCTCTTGGTATGTAGTGGTAAGTAGGCATCATACATTACAAATATGAATATAATACACACACTCATGAAAATGACAAAAACCCAAAAACAATACATACACATCTTTACACAAAGAAGACATGTTTACAGTAAAGAACGCCTAATATTATTGCAAATTTTCGATTAGAAGCCTCTGATAAAATCATGATTTTTTTATTCCTCGTACCATAATGAACACAAGAAGGGGTAAAAGGGACGTATTGATAAGCCTTATCGCATGATAGTGATAAGAGCCATTATGGAAGTACACTAGGCAGTGCAAATCCAATAACCCTTCAGTTCGGGAGCAAAGACTAGCTGAAAGTGAACACTCTGTGTCCCCTCCGTCACCATGGATATCGCTCCGGATGAGATTGACGTGAAACCGTTTAACTCGTAAGTTTGCATCGAAACATGCAGCTTCTATGCAATTCTAGGATTGCATAAAAAAAAACTTCTTCTTCTTTGTTTTGAGGCCATCGCCGACAGAACCACCACCTGCACGTACGCACAGGGGTTCCGTCGTCAGCTCACCGCACGCACTGGCGGCAGTACAGGAAGAAAATTACGACACATCTCATCGAAACCGTGGGACGGCATTGATTTTCAACCACGTGAACTTTGAGTCCAATGCTAAGCGCGAAGGTAGCGACAAGGATCGCGACGAAATTAAAAAGGAACTGCAACAGCTCGGTTTTGATGTGCGAGTATTTAACGACTTGAAAAAGCAAGAACTGCTTGCCAAGCTGGACGAAGTTGCCAAAGAGGACCACACACAGAGCGATTGTTTCGTACTGGTGATGATGACGCACGGTCAGGACGGTTCGCTGTTTGCCGCCGATAAGCAGTACCAGATTGCCGAGCTGTGGGAACCCTTTGTTGGCGATGCGTGTAAAACACTGATCGGCAAACCGAAGCTGTTCTTCGTACAGGCCTGCCGGGGCACCAAGTTTGACAAGGGCGTTAAATTGACAAAGATAGCCACGGACACCGTCGATGCGCTTTCGTCGTCTAGCCAACGGATGTGCGTTATTCCTACGATGGCCGACGTGCTGGTGATGTACTCAGCCTTCGATGGACACTACTCGTGGCGCAATCCGACCCATGGTTCCTGGTTCATACAGTCGCTCAGCATCGAGCTGAACCAGCACGCCCATCGGAAGGAGTTGCTTCAGCTGCTGACTTCTGTTTCGCGCCGGGTGGCCTATCTGTATGAATCGAACGTGCCGGGCAACGAACAAATGGATGGAAAGAAACAGATGCCCTGTGTCGTGTCGATGCTTACGAAGGCGCTCTACTTCCCACGTAAATAAAGTGCCGGCTTGTTATAACGTGAACCGGATACTCAACCAACATACTGCACGCATACTCGACCATTGCTGAAGTCTCTCTTCCTTTGTGTGAGTGTATTTTGTTTTAATCGCTTTGTCTATACAATGTTCTACTCAGGAATAAAGTGCTCCATGATGGCAAGCGTTTTCTGCTTCTACCACACTAAAAAATAATAATGTGCATGTGCTTGTGTGTTTCCAATGAGTGCGTAACACTCATTTCCTGGATCAGGTCCGTATCGTGCACTGCACGTGCAAAAGCAACACACCTGTGCACCCGAACAAACGGTCCAATCGTGATCCTTCGTGAAGACATGCGTAAGCGCATCCAAACTTCACACCGTCCGTCCGGTGTTGGTAGTCAGTATACAGGCAGCTTTCGGCACGTGCGGCCGTTCCGGTTCGGTGGAAGTAGTACACACGGTGGCAGTGTGGTCGTTTGCTGTACGTTTAGAGCAGTCAGTGTGAGCCGTGTGTGAAGCTGTTCAAAGTAATCCTTCATTTTCCAGTGCCCTGTTTCAGATATCTTTGCATGAAGTCAGCCGTGGGTTTTTTATTCGACTCGTTTTCCGTTTTTTTGACTTTTGAAATCCCCGTCGTACCAAGCCCAGCTGCGAGCGAATTTTGCTACCGCCGCGGAATCAATAAAACCGCACCGTGAACGTAATCTAATTAACGCCAGCTCTTGTCGACGTGTCAGCAAGCGGACCGCTTATCAATTGTAAGCTTTTGAGGTCTTGACACTTTTTTGGGGCGTAGGGTACACATTAGCTGGCTTCCGCTAAAGAAAGCCCGTCAAGACAGGTTAAATGTATCACCAGTGCCAAAAGCCATCGATCATAGAGTTGGGAAGCCGCGGTTAGTGTCCAAGTTACTGGCGCTTGGAGCCAGATTGTGTACTGAAAGTAGGTGTCGGTTTGTCGAGAGTGTTGGTTCTGGGCATTTTCATATTCAAACCATGTTTGTTTTTTTTAACTGTAAACTGAGGTTGTGTTATTAGATAGGCTAAAGCCGATTGCTAAGTCTTGCCGTGTTGTATGTGTCCTGCAGTTGTGGTGTAATGGATATACCGCAATGCATTGGTAAGGGTGTTTTGGAGCCTGTTGGTCGTTGGAAGCATGTAGCATAATGTTGTGTGGACTCCTACAGCAATATTTAGATTTTTGAAAAGCTTAAATTCATAACAAACATCAAGATTCAAGACATTAAACGAAGGGTTTCAAGCAAGAAATATTTCCCGGTGCATAGAAGAAGTCTTCCTGTGTTTCTGCCTTTTCACGTGTTTAGCCATTGGCCTGTGTATGTGTATGTGCTATGCTGCATTGAGTGCTTAAATGAACAGTGAGTATTCACTTGTTACTTGAACGCAGTCGCCTCCAAGTTCCAGTCCAGTGTAGAGTTACACTTCAAGAAGCCTTATGCATTGAACAAAGCATTTTGTGTCGCTGGTGCACGTTGAATAGCATAGGTAAACGTCTGAGGACACTGAATATTACTAGTGAAACTTGTAAAATTCCCTCAAAACAGAACGTATTCAAACTGTACCATTATTTCATGAAGTTTCGTGCAATTGAAACATAGGACGGCTACCGTTTTAAACAGATTAGCTACCTTGAAGGAGTTCAACCACATCAATGCTTGTTATCATTCACCTGAATAAAGCGAAATCGTGTAAACATTTCACAGAATCACGTAATAATTGAATCGTTATCTTTGTTCGACATTGTGGCAAAGAAACGGGTATCTTATCATGTTCGCTTGGGCCGACCGTACGTCATCGGTGACACATTGCTAGGGAAGCCTATCTATGATTGAAGTGGAGCTGAGATGAGATCGACCCGCACACACACAACTGCCGCGGACGTTTGATTGCAAATACACTGGGACTACCGCAAATGCAAGCCATGGTAGGTAGATGAGTCATAGCCTGCTAGCCAGCAGGTACATACGTTATCTGGGCGGTTATTTTTTATTATGTAGGAGCAAACGAGCGCCATCATTCCACACGACTATCCGGAACCGGTCGCCACCGACAGCTACATCATACCGACGCTCGGACTCTACCACGGCTCGTTCGTCTTCACCTATCTGTCCACCTTTCTGTCCTACATTACGCCGTACGATCTGCCAGTAGGTAAGAGAACCGTGCTGCATACTTCCCCGCCAACGGTGCGGCGGGTTGGGTCGGGTCATAAGTGTTGAATAAAAGTCTACTGCATTCTAGAGCTGCTCCGCGATGCATTCCACACGAAGGTATCCTTTCTGCAGCTGATACTGGAGGTGAGTAATGCTTCTAAAAGGACGTGACAACAAAACTGATCGTTTGAAAATCCTCCCCTTTCCCTTTCGCAGGCCCTCAAGGTTGAGTCGGGCTACATCTGTCTGATAGCGATCTTTTTCCTGATATCGCTCATACCTCTCTGCTACACGATCGCGTGGGGATGTGCGAAGGAACCGGATGATGATCTCAATCCCGGCCCGACCGTCGATGCCATCATACAGGCGGAGGAGCTATCGCTCGAGGAGTCACTGCACTGTCGCAAAAGTTTCCTCGGTCTAATGCTACAGGTCGTCATACTGCTGCTGATGTAGGTTGTTTTCTGTGTGTGTGTCGAGCTGGTGAATCAATCAATAATCGCGATCTCTCTCGTCGCCTTTTTCCCAGTGCCGGTGTCATAGCAATGTTTGTGACGAACGAACAGATTGCCTCGGCCGTCGATCACACGCCCACCGTCGTGCGGTCTTCGTTGCTCGATGCGGGCACGTATCTGCGCGATGCCGAATCACAGATGCGTTTCGTCATCGCGCAAGGGCTTGCCACCGCGACCGAGCGCATACGGAACGATCTCGGAGCCGTCGACAAGCTGCTGGGCGAACCGATTCAGCACCATCTCGCTCTGTTTACCGGCATCGACATCATCTTCGAGTCGATCATTGAGATTAGCACGAGCAGCAGCAATCTGTCGCGCCGTATCCATCTGCTGCAGGATGCACTGGCCCGGGCGGCCAAGATCTCGTACGAGGCGGAGTATCGGCTGGACGAGCTGCAGATACAGCTGACGGTGTTGCAGCGCCAGTGCACGTTTCGCGATCGGCCGCTTTGTGATACGCTGCGCATCAGGAACTTCGAGGACACGGGGCTGATCGACCGTATTCGGAAGCTGCAGGCGGATCGAACGCTTGCCAAGCTGATGGCGATGGGTGAGGCGAGTCGGAACAGTAGCATGCATGCGCTGTCGCAGGAGCTTACACTGGCAAGGGCTACCTTTCGCAACTATGCTGGAGAGGTGCGCAATGCTACCGAAGATCAGGCAGATCAGGTGGAGGAGCGGTTGGAGGAGCTGAGCAACGATACGGAAGCGACTGTAAGCTTGCTGTCGCAAACGATCGGTGAGCTAGTGGGGCAGGTGAACCGGACGGCAAACTTCTCCGACTCGTTCTTCGATCGGTACCGTGAGATTGGTGCGATCTTGTGGTTGGCCGGACTGGCGACCACCATCATGACGCTGCTCGTGACGCTCATTCTGCTGAGCGCGCTTAGCTGTGGCTGCTGTCACGCGGACAATAAGGCGGGCATCACGCTCATCCTCGGCGCTGTTTGCATCTGTATTGCAAGCTTAGCGCTGTCTGGATTCACGATGATGGAGATGTTGCTGGGCGCACATGGGCAGCTGTTCATCTGCCATCCGCTGTACAACGAGCCGGACTACACTGTGCTGCAGAAGCTGATCGACAAACCGGGACTGATTTACCCAACCGAACCACAGTATGGGATCATCGGGGAGCTGCTGCGACAGGCTGCTCCTGCGGATGCACGATGGTCACAGCCGGTACAGATATCGCTCTCGAAAGCGCTGAACGAGTGTGAACAGGGTCGTGGCTCGTACGGCACCTTTCAGCTCGATTCACTGCTCAATCTGTCCGCGAAAATAGAGCACCGCAAGCGGCCCGAGCTTGAGCGAGCGATTGAAAGTGTGGGCGCTAGCGAGGAACCATTTCTTGGGTTTACCGTACGCATCCAGGGCATTTTGGAGGATATGCTGTACGATTCGGACCTCAACATGACGAGCACGCGCATCGAGCTGACACAACTCTCGCCGGACAAGGATGTGCTCACGTTCATCGATCAGCTGCAGCGCGTATCGGCCCAGATCCAGGATGTGGCCACGTCGAGCCGCATGACTACTCTTGGGTCGCGGGCCAAGCGCTTGCAGCTCTCGCTGCTGGCACCGCTCGAACAGTTGCGCGGTGACATCGTGTACCATCTAACCGCACTCGAACTGCAGCTATCGCCGTGGGCCGCGCAAGTTAATAAAAGCCTCACGCACCTGCGAAACGCGCAGTCCTTCCTCGACACGGACGCGGCTGAGGTGTGCTACAACCGTAGCGACACCTACCGGGCAAGATTGCGGGGCCACCTGGACGCTTACCGGAACTACACGACCATGGTGCTGAACGATCGATGTGCAAGCTGTCGACCTCTGTTCGACATCTTCGATGCGATGCGAATGCTGTTCTGTCACCACATTATGGATCCCATGAATGGGCTATGGTTTTCGGCGTTTCTGTGCCTGTTTCTGTGGGCTGTGGCGACGCCACTGTCGTTAATGCTTTCCTCCACCTACAGGCGGCTCGAGATACTGTCGACCAAACTGCACCACTCCAACAGCCATCGGTACAAGTGAGTACATCTTCAGAAATGTTCTTTATTTTGCTAAATGGTTTGTTAATATTAAGTGACTGGAAAAGGATTTGTATGAGATCCTGAATTGAAGTAGCTTCTGCACCATTTCCAAAGAATCTTGGTCAGTCTTTATAGGTTTTGACCAATTATAAGTTGAGAATTGTGTTGTAATTTTCATCTATCCCTCAAAAAGGTTTGAGATCATTTCCTAGTCCAGGATGTTTGCAGATCAACAACTTCTTTTGATAGGATCGGAAACAATTTCAAGTCCAGAGTAGGTCCTCTGTTAGCTTCACGACTCGGAGAAAGTTCTAAGAACAGAAACCAGAAACAGTAAAGGACCATCAAGAGTATTGTTTTGTAGCATATTATTACGTGTTGTTCTCGTTGCAGTGCACGAGCTTCCGTACGTGAGGATCAGCGAGAGTCCAGCCACTGGTCGACGCAACGGTAAGTTACCCTGCTTAACAGCAATGCCCTACTTCTTGTGACCTCTCCTTAGCGCTTCCTTACATCGTCGCTGCAAACCTGCCGAGAGAAGAATACTAACCGAAACATTTCTACCTTCATCCCTTCTGCCTTCCATTACGACACACCATCATTCACGTAACCCTGAATTGGCAAACGCGGGACCACTGAAATTGATCCGTTCTGTCGTAACCACCACCGTCTCCAACCAGATCCACCGTCAGTGTTATGCCGGACATAGACAGATCTAATTGGTAATCGATTCCCGCGAGATGTGTTTAAATTATCGTATGAATATCCCATTCCTGCTACCAGAAAATCGTCTCATAACCACATGAATCTCCCTGCGAAATCTCCTCCGGGTGGTGAACTAGAATCTAAGTTTAAGCCACGTGCACACTGCCATTTTCCGAACCCTCAATTTGCGTGCAGTAAATGAAAATATTCAGGGTGGCCATAGGGGCGAACCATTCCCAACACACACACACACACACACGCAAACACAGACAGGCGCGCGAAAGATACGCTTGCATTTCTCTTTCTCTCCTCCCGTTCCTACCCGACCCGATCGAAATGCGCATACGCGTGCTACGCGAAGATCCGTCTCGGTGCATGTTAACGCAATGGCAGAGTCGAGCACGGACGACGAACTTTCACACTACACGGCAACTGGCAGCAGCGAAGAGGACGGCACCGAGGAGGGGGCGGTCGTAATTGAGTACATCGAGTTGCGGTACGAAAGCGGCGACCCGACCAACTACCGGGAAAGCTTAATCTAGCGGACCCGGCAGGGCGACGGATGGCGCAAACGCTGTTAATATCTGTGAATAATATTTACCTTTCGATTTGTTCGTAAATAAAGCGCGATTATGTTAGTTCGAGAAGGAGTGAAACTTTTCTTTTCAATTTTGTTAATCCGAAATTTACTAAACAAATCATTCGTCAAACAAACTTTATTTCTATCTCTCTCTATATTTCTGCTCACGATAGAGCACGTCGACGCGGCATGGCCCGGGCGACAATCATTCTCCAGGATGCTCGGTCCCTGGCTGCAGCCTCCCATCCATGTAGACACCCGATCTCCGACAAGTCTCGCTTCACCTGTCGAACGCCTTCTTGGTGGGGCATGAGTCCGGCATCCTCATAACATGCCCCAGCCATCGTATCCTACCAACCTTCACCATCGTCAGGATGCTCGGTTCACCGTACATCTCAGCAAGTTCGTGGTATAACCTTCTCCTCCACGCTCCATTCACGAACACTAAGTAATCGATCTTGCAGGGTTTAAACCGGGTCGTACTTATCTGAGGAGCTTTTTTGTACGTCAGGTGTCCCTCAGGGTTGTGTGCACTCCACAAGTCCACTTCTGT
>KI919316.1:18814-59908 GCA_000473525.2 Anopheles melas | reverse complement strand
AGTCAACCTCATACGTTTTTTTAAATGCTTGGTTTTTTTTAGTATGGCGAAAGAGTACCTTCAACCAAAAGCGAAACAAAATAAGCACAACCGTGTTTCTTGTCTTATGATCTACAATCATAATAAATAGTTAGTTTCGATACTAAGAATTGCTCAATATAAAACTAATGACAGGAGGAGAAGTGCCGTCGAGTCTAAATCGAGTCTAGATAATTGTGCCCAAGTTTGTGGTGTATTGAACAGTGTTTAAACTTTAAGATTTTTCCAACGCCTGATCAATCAATTGCTGCCACTCGGAGGAGTTTCATATGCCTACAAGTGTATAATATATTTGATGCCAATGAATTAATCGCAATGTTAAAAATAACACCAATCTAAAAAAACCTTTAGTAACTATTTTCATGTTTTATCGAATACATATTTTATTTCCATACAAACTACAGCATATAAATTGATCAACGGTGACTCTTCTCACCTTTAAAGCATCGTATTTACTACATTAAATTATTCATTCCAAATTGAATTACACACATTGCTCCTCACTTCCTTTGTACAATTTCTGTTAGCTGACGGCACGGCTCAACGATACTGCCACAACACTGCCAGCGCATCCTGTTCCATCTTCTGAAGGAGTTTGTCCTTAAATTTCTCGTACTGACGATCGCGCTCCATGCTTTCGTCTGACACCAGGCTCGCCTGCCGCACGTCGTTGCCTCCCATTTGCTCATCCTCCCGTACCAAACGCTTCAGCCAGCTTAGCTCCGCACGTTTACGCTCCATGATCGCCGCATGATGGTTTGTTGTGCCGTACCGGAACACTTTCGGATAAAGGCCCCAGCTCTGCAGTCGCTCGCGGTAGAAAGCATCCGTCCAGGGGTTTCGGACCCAATCCAGGGACACTGTTTCGTCGTAGGAGGCAAGCAAAAAAAAAAAAGATAACACACACAAACAAAATGGTTTAATCTCGAACGTTCGAACGCACTCTCCCGTGCTTTTTGCTTACATTTTCGTGCAAACAATGGCCGGCTTCCGGTTAACACCATCAGAACCGTGCAGAACAATGCGCTCAGCAGTACTTTCATTTTCTTTTCAGCTTAAAACAATGCAACGATCCTTGCTCTTCCACCTCACAGCAACAACTGGCACTGGATCGATGGCGGACGGAAACGAATGCTGCATACGCTGGCAGGTAAACGACTTCTCTTGATGCCATTTTGGGGAAAAAAAAACAAAACGAAAAAAGGATTCCGACCGAGACAAAACAGTAAACGGTACTGCTGTACGGCTACGGTTTCGTGCGCAAACGATCAGCCTCCGACACCATCAGGGGCCACAGGTCGTCGAAAATTTCCGCCAGCGCATCCCTTTCCTCGGGCGTTACGTTCTCCAGACGCAGTTGCTCGACAATGTGCGGTATCAGTGCGGCCATTTCCGGGTCCTTTACCATCACGGCCATCGGGCTGCTGCTACCTGCACAAAACGATGCAAAATAAAAAAAAGGGTTGTTAATATACTTTCTTTTTTTTAATTTTGCTTGTTCACTTTCTTCTGGTTTAGGTGTAAATAAAAAAATATAGAACATAAATATTGCTGGTAGCAATTAACTCGATCTTCTCAACATTGTATGGAACAATCGCCATCGCTTCGAAAAATCACCTTCCCGATTGGTGCGCCCTCTAGCTGTCAGAAGAGTAAACATCCAACCGTTCGCTCAAAGCTTACCTTTGCCTTTCCCGAACGAGTTGTGGTGCATGTTAGCGTCCTCCGTTAGTATGATCACCTCCGTTTCGTCGTCCTCATCCTCGTCCGAATCAGCCTCCGGCAACAGTAGATTCGGTCCCGAACTAAGCTCATACTTAGCAGAGCGCCCATCCGGTAGAAACTTAAGATCGTTTCCATTCTGCATGCGAATATCAATTGCTGGATCGGTCTTCAGCTCCACCCTCGCGCGTTCCGTACTCGCTACCGCCGACTCCACCTCTAAATCGTAATCATTCACCACAGCCTTATCCGAGGCGACCGGCTGCTCTGTCACGTACACTATTTCCACCGCGCTCGGGACGGTTTCCGATCGCTTCTCGTCCGCATTCCAGTTCACACCACTCGGCTTGTTGTATGCTGTCTCCTGCAGCTCTTCAATCTCGTTCAACACTTCACTCTCCGACTGCACGACGCGCACCAGCAATCCGCGAAAGTCGTTGAACGCGTCCCGCAGCTTACCCTGCAGCGTGTCCTCCATCGCCGTCACGTCATTACCCATATGGCCGCTCTCGCGCAACCCCGTCAGCGTTTTAACGACGAGCGGGAACAGCAGGCGGAAATCGTTTGCCAGCTGCTCCTTGATCGGATCCCGGGCCGCATACTCGCCAATGTTAAACACTTCCTCGAACCCGTCGACACCGGACAGCAACCGTTCCAGCTCGTCGCGCAGATCTTCCTTCGTGAGACGGTCGATCAGATTGCTCAGGATGGTCGTTGGCTCCTGGTAGGCCGGGCGATGGTAGGACCGCATCACCTGCACCAGATAGTACAGTTGGAGCAGCTTCTTCGCGTACGGATCGATCGGTGCGTTCGAAAGGGTTCCGATAGGAGAGTGCGATGGTGCCACACCATGATCAGCGTACGATCCTAATCCAACGAGCTGTGGATCGGTGTTGGATGAATCTGTCGAACGAAACAAAAGTTCCCTTAGTACCTTCCCACTGCACACAACGCTTCTGCTTTTCAATGCTTACCACGATCGCGATCCACGATCACATAGCTCGCCCCGAACTGGGAGCAGCATAGGACGGAGATAATCACCAGCAAATTCATCCTTCGCACCAAGTTTGACCGTCCCTTCCAAGCACCACGCACGACTGACCATCGCTCCAGGCAAGTCACGTCCATTTTATACCTTCGCACGGACACAGCTTCGTCCAGCATCCTCGCCCAGCACGGCACTAACGATCAAAAGCCAACAATGCAGGTTGGCGAAGGGTAGCCAGTCGCTGCTTTTTCTACCTGCCGAGCGAAACGGATGAAAATAAATCAGGAATAATACACGCGGGCCTGCTGCCAGTTGCCGTAGGTCACTTCCGCTGACCTCTACCCCTGGTAGGTGGTCGCCGAGTCTCGCCTTACCTTGTCTAATCGCTCTCGCCATCATGCCAGGTTGCAATGTTTCCGCCCTCGTTTTTTTTGTTGTTGTGTTTTTCTCCCTGCAGATGTGTGCTTGTGTGTAGCGGGGGTACGGCTAGAAGGATTCGATGCGTGTCTCGTGGATTATCTGGGGTGGTGTAATGCAGGGTCATCAAGCTAACCTGTAGGTTCTGCTTTGAGCTGGGTGCAAAAGATTCGATTTTTTAAGGTAGGTTTTGCTTCTTACATGGATTCTCGCGTTTTGTGCTGAATTTCTTTCGTCCCATAGCAAACGATTCAAACACGGCTAGAGGTTTATTCAATATTTTTTTTATATTTTTTAAATATATATATTTTTTATGTATATGTAGAGCTTCTAATCTGTATAGTATCCTTTCTCTCGCCTTTTTTTGTTATATTCCCTCCCTCCTAAACTATGCTGATGTCTTGTTGTTGTTTCTTTTATGATATCTGTGGAGCCCAGTGGCCGGTTGGTTAGTACTTAATCATCTTATCGATCTTGTTTTTTTGTTCGTTTTATTATCTTTTCCTTATTTTGTTTTAACTTTTTTTTGTGTTGCTTATCTGTTCGATCCTTCCACCATTTCTTATGCGAATATGCGTGTGTAAGGGTACTTTTTTTGGGGTGTAAATCAATTACTTGTGATTTGTTTGTTATTTGCTTTTTTAATGTTTTTGTTCGTTCACTGCTTCTGTCTGCTTGCACAGCTGGTAGAACTTCTTGAATTAATAGTGTTGTTAATAACCGACAGTTTAAAATATGCTTACCGTAAACCGTTAATTGTTACCCCAATTCGACCCCGTTTCCGAGCGCTTGGTTTGGTTGACACGAGCACCAGAGCAACGATCGAAGATCACACCAGACAAAACCTTCCGGATCCTCCGGGGGCTTTATTACACCGACGAGTGCTGGTTGATTCTGATCCCCGTCCCCTGGTACCCGGCCCTCCTCCTAATCCTAAAGTTTCCTGCTCCTCCCAATACAGGCATTCAATTGCGTGTGAGATTCTTATTAAACGTGTGTCGAATTGCTTATATGCCTATAATGCCAACTGTGCCGCCACTGGGGTCGCTCGCCACTCGTCGTGTATAAATAATTTAAACTTAACATCTACAATCACGGCGCTTCTCGTACGGCCTCTCCTTTCCCTCTTCCATTCCCCTATCCCCTAATCCCTCTATCCTTTGGTTGCCGTGAACAGAGCTCCTTCCAGCCCCTCCCTCCCCCCCCAATCCCCGGGAGTTTTTAACATTTTTACACGATGCTTTTATGTCAAAAAAAGAAGATGTGCTCCTCCACACTGCACTCCACCTCTAACTCGTTGCGTTTGGTCAATGCATCCAATTTACTGCGCAGTTCAAAAGCATCGCCTCCCCCAAAAAAGTGGTCTTACTACGAGGGAGGTTCCTTTCCTTTTGTCGTTTTCTAAGTTCCTCCACTACACATTTTTACACAATTTTTAGCACGCATTTCTTCCGCAGCTCTTTCCACACGAACAAGGGTTCGAACCCCGTTTGCGGGTGCAATTTAAAGTACAACTTTTTTTTCTTTCTTTCACCCGCATCGCACTGCGCATTAGAATCGTGATTTCGTTAAGTCTCACCTAAGATTGGCATATTTCTTTTCTCCGCAGCCGGACTTTATATACTCTCTTTTTTTGTGTTAACGAATTGAAGGTGTTTTAGTGTGCTGATAATAAAAAACTTGGGAGCTAACTGGCATGAAATCTACGTCCGAAATCTACCGTCAAAGTTGAGGAGCTGGTGATGGTGGTGGTGGGTCTGTTTGGGTATTGTCACCGAATTTGTTCCACCGCACAACGTTCCTGGGTGGGGCTTCTGACTGACTGAGCAACAACCGTTTCTCCTTATCGGCTATCGAGCCCACGGCTTGATTCCTTTCAAGTAGCAAAGCGCATCGCGTCTGCTCCAGCGTGATACCATGTTAGTGTTTTAGTATGTGTGTGTGCAGTTGTTTCTGTATTGGTGTGTTTCGTTTCATTGCTCGGTGTTGTTTCAGTTTCAGCTTCTCTTTTTGTTGCTGGTTGTTAGGTGTGGGTGTGTGTGTTTGCTTTTTTTTGTTCTTCTTCTGTTTTGAAAGGCACAATTTCACTCCAACTACCCATACTTGTGCGCACTGTGCTGCTAAATTTTGACTCCTTTTGTTATGATTCTTTCAAATATTCAATCGCGTCTGAATGCTGCTTCTAAAACCTTGTTTGACTCGGGGTAGTGACACGAACACGAACACTAACTTTCTTTGTTTTGGTGTATATAAAGGTTAACTTTTAGATCGGCGGTTTTGAGGTTTCGATTTGGTGGCCGTACGTACTCCTACCCATTACACGTAAATGTGCAAAAATGAAGGATTTAGTATAAGAGCAAAAAAAAAAAAGAGCAATGCAAAACATGCAAACCGAAGCAAGAAATTGTAAAATCATAATTTTGCTCATAAATTTTACAAACACAAACACAGGTAATGTACTAACAAAATCAACTGCGAAAAGGATAGTACAGCATCGAAACAAGAGTTGTCCAAGTAGAGCACAACACAACAGTGAATGGGCATTTAAATGTGCATTTAAAACAACCCAAACAAAATAGGACAAAATAAATTAATCTCCCAACATCACGGGGGAAAGCCAAAACACAACAAAACCATACGATACAAAAAGCACATACATACGCACATAATTTCACACGCGCACACATACACACACACACACATTTGACTAGAATTTCATTCTTCTCTGTATGCATCTGTCTTCTGTCCTCCCTCTCCCCCCACGCTCCATGTTACACGCGCGAATACCGCGAAAAACGGAAACAACGGAAACGGAAAAATTATACGCAACGATCGAGCTTTGTTCGCTTGTTTTTTTTTTTTTGTTCGTAGTATTGCTTGCGAACGTACGCATCGATCCGACTCACTAATGTGCAAATGTGAAACCAATTGATGCTGCAACTTCTAGTGCTGAAATCTGTTCCTTTCTGTTTTTTGCTAATCGCTTTTTCTGCTCTCTGTCACTACCTCGGTGGGGATAAGACGACGCTACATCATTTTGTGGTATTGCTTGCGTGTTTTTTGCTCTACATCGTAATAGCAGCCACATCCTACAGGATATGCATTGCATTCAAAAAGTCTGATTCCTACACATCCCCTTTTCTGCTGCCTCCTTCCCCACTATCAACAGCTATATCCGACAAACAATTATTGCAAAAATCAGTCCACGGGATTCGGTTGAGAGGACTACGGCGTGGGAGCACGTTATGACTGTAAACGCGAAACTGGGATTGTTTTCATCCGTCCAACATTGCTACCATTGCTTTTTTTTTGCACCTTTCCAGATCTTCGCTTACATAAGCCCGCTTTACGAAGGACAAGACATGAAACAAGAATTGAGCTTTCGTAGAGTTATGCTGTCGTATTGTTCTCGTTTTGCTTCTGCAACGGATTTGCTCTCCAACACTATTTATTGCTTATCCGCTAAAAGTATTTGTTAAGTAAATAATGTGTCTCCCGCCCACAGTGCAACCGTGTTCTGCGGCAAGTTCCTCATGCTGGTTACTACTAATCGTCCTAGTCCGGCTTTTCTACAGTACGTTAAAAACTAGTTGTATAATAAATAGAGTAAATTTCTTTATATGCCTGAATGCCTGCTGCCCGGGGCGCACTGTCGCACGCTGGCCATTGCTTGATGTGTTTTTTTTAGAGATTCTGATGCTGACTGGCACCGCCGTCCGAGGGGGAAAAACAAAGGAAAATAAGCTCTTCCATTCCAGACGTCGTTGCCCCAAGGTGTGTGTGCTTGAAATATGTGCGAATTGGCAATACTATGCGCTCATAGGTGTGTGTGTGTGTTGAGGCTGTTTCTTTTTTGTTTTAATTAAAGAGATGATTATTGGAGAACGATTTGATTGGTGATTGATTGAACCGGCTTGATTCCGTTACTTTGCTTTGCTGAGTTCTTTATTGCCTATCGCTTACTATTTGCATTTCACGTAACGCAACGCTACGTAACGCTTGGTTTGGTTAGCTGTTAGTTTAAGAGATTAAAACACTACACTCCTCCGAAGGGCTAACTAAAATGTACGCCCCCCCCCCAACCATGCGCTCTTTAGTTGTGTTTTGTGTAATTGGTTGGTGGTTTGGGCTGTTGTTTTCTTCCTATTTCCTTTTTCCATTTTTTTGTTCTTGTTTTTTTTTTTGGCTAGGCAGCGGACACTACAAACTACACCATCTTCCAACTCCTCGCTGCGTTGGCGCAGCTGAAGGCGCGCATTCGTCGCGAGTTACGAGCGCTTCTCGTTGACGCCACCGACGCCATCGCCGAGCAGCGACAGCATCAGCGCTTGCGGTAGTAAATATTATTGCAGTCTAGCCTCCTGGAGCGAAGCACCGGTCGCGTTCTGATAGGGCGACAGGCCGGGAAATGCACCCGCCGCGGCAGCAGCGGCGGCGGCGGCAGCTCCTGCTTGCGGCAGCGTGGCGTACGTGTACGGTCCGGCCATGTACTGGGCGGCGGCAGCCGCAGCTCCGGCAGCTGTGAAAACAAAAACACACACACAGATTAGTTGAAGTTCTTAGATAGTACCCTTTCGCGTTAATGCCTTACCTGAGGCACCGGATCCATAGGGATACGCATCGAACCCTGTACTGTACTGGCCCGGATATGGTGCGGCGGCGGCTGCTGCTACCGCATTCTGTTGCGACACAATTGGAAACGAAATCAGCGAATAATTATTGCGTCCACTCTAAGGGCGTGTGCGGCGGCTCAGTGCGCTCGGCCCCGACGGTTGCTTACCTGGTACTCGTAGAATTGACTAGTGGCGGCCGCGATGGCGGCTGCGTGCGACAGCTGGGTGGCAGGGATCGGCACCAGTCCGGAGGCGGTTGCGCCCGCTCCGGTCGATCCGCCCGCCGTGCCTAGGTACGGTGTGCCGTAAATGTAAGACGGTGGCACTCTGTAGGTCGATCGGAGACCGATCGGTGAAAGAAACAGAGAAGGAAAAGGGAAAAGATGTATTAAACAGTGGATCAATAGCTTCTCTTTCGCAACCAAGTACACTGCAACCAAGAGCAAAAACAATAAAAAGTAAAACAATTAACAGCAACAACAACATCAACAACAACAACTTACAACAAAACACATTATATTTGCCAAACACGCCAAACAACAGCAACATCAACGAAAACGTTTCGATTAGTTTTCAAACCTCGTAAAAAAACGGTAAAATGGGTAAAAGAAAATAATAAATATAGAAAACAAAAAAAAATGAAAGAAAGTAAATATTGTAGAGCAACCAAATCAAGATTCAGATAAAACAATTGAAAAAAAATACAACTAAAGGGTAAGAAGTCATAAAAACAACAACAAAAGAAAACAACCCATCAAACGACGCATACCGCACACACAGGAAAGTGAGTGAAACAAAGAGAGAAAGTAAAAAAAAAAGAAGAGAAAATCATCCCACAAGAAAACCAAAATACAGTTACGCTTGTAAGTGTTGTAAATGAACCATTAGATAAGAAAGTAAAACAGAAGAAAAAAAAACTTGAAAAAACATGTTTTTCACCGATGAGAGATAAAAGAGACAAGAAGAGCAGATAATACAATAGAGAATGAGCTCTTACACCACTGGCACGACGACCTGCCCATGATGCAAACACGAATGATTTTTCACCATTTCATCATTGTGACAGTTGTCGGAGGCCGTTTCCTGATTCGAAGTGCCATCGCACTGCATCTCCTACGGCACCCCTTTTTCCGATGAAGGCTACGAAAGTTTTCAACTCTAAAGCAACATGACATGTTTATCCGTCACCCATCTGTGACCATTCGTTACAATTATTGATCGCACAGCCGTATTCTTACAAACCTTCCGCCCCTCAAACGTCAGTGACACCACCCAACAAGCACAGAGTGTGGAGCTTAAGTATCTCAAAAATAGGATCCGCCCCATCACTTTCGAGGGCATCGAGGAGCAAGCGGCGGGGGGGGGGGAGGGACACTAAAAACTGCCACCACTCGGGCACACGTCTGTCAACCGTGCCAGCCAGCCCAACCCCTCTACTAGGCAAGCGTTCCCGCGTTTCGCTTGAACGAAGATTAAATAAAATCCATAAAACGAACCAAACACACTGTTATACACACGCTGCTTTATAAACACGTTCGTTACCTCTCAGTAAAGAAAAAAAACACACACACCCGTCGCCATTTTAGAACGTCACTGTCCGCCCACCTTTATTCTGATGCTCCCGTTTGCGCGATCGTCGCGCACACAAAAATTACAAGCACCAACCTACCTACCGACCCGCAATGGGTGGTATGCGTGTGTGTGTGTGTGTGTGTGCGCGGGGGTGCGATTGGGGGACGAGCCCGGGAAAACGATCGCGATCGCGCGCGCCGTACCAATTGCGAGCGAGCGTGACGGCCATCTTGCCATCCGTTGGGCACGATCTCGGGCACAAACGTGCGCTGAAGCTAAAACCGCGGAATGTAGCGTATTAATCATCGTTTTGGGAGGCGAGGAGGTTGATATTCGCACTTCAAACTGATTATTGAGTGGTTATTGGTTTGTAGAAATCTTATCTTGTTATAGGTTTGACCACTGCGAGAATAAGTGGATCGTATGATAGGCACGACAGATGATTTATCTCAAGCTATTCATTATGAGAATGTTAAAAATGTCAATTTGGAGATTAAAAGAACGCAATTCATGATAACGATCAATACAAGACAAGTTTTAAAAAATTAAAAATTAAAATTTATTAATAATTAAAAACAAAGAAAGGCAACGTAAGGTTCATATAGGTAACTAATATAACTGCTCGTAGAATTGAAAAAAAAATTAAGAGATTTAACTAAATACCAAAACTAACTGTCACGAAATTAATATTTGTATCCTTCAAAGTGCCAGTAATCCGTTAGGAGCTACTGGTTACAAGGAGCTAGTCGTCAAAATAGAATGAAAAACAGTCGTTGCCGCTGAAATTTGACACTCAAGCATCAAATTCTGACAGCGTATCACAATTGTATTGTAATAAATAATTGTAATAATATAATAATAAATAAATAAATAAATAAATAAATTGTACACTCTACGGCAGTGGTCTCCAACTTGACGGTTCGTGACGTTAACAGACGTGGTCCACGAAAGAATTTATTTTCGAAAAAGACATTATGTAAAGCTTATTACTATACATATCAGGTTTTGTCCCACAATCAAGATTAAATGTTCAACAGGCATGTCAATAACAAAATTTAAACATATTTTTGATCAAAAACTTGCAACTAAGTCACAAAATGTATGCCCTCAATAGATGTGGACCGCGATCCTAAAAAAGGTTGGGAAGCACTGCTCTAAGCCATCCATTTTTGACAGTGCACATCATATCATAAATTTCCTCAAATACTATTGAAATTTAACATGATTCCTTGAAGAGTCAAACATTGTTGGCTTAAAGTCAATAGGAAATAGGTGCGTTAGAGTCAAAACTTTATGCCTTAGAGCCAACATTTAGCGGCTACGACTGTAAAATGTAAAAAAAAAACTAATACAACATACTACCAGGTACCTAAGTTTACAATATCTGGTCGGCTGGATTACTTGCATACTTACTAACACCATAGTAACTGCCAGTAAATGACAAGGTAATGTAGTTTGATGCTAGAAGTTCGTAGTATTTGTCGATTAATAGCACCTGTACTCAAAACGATGCAGTTTATTCAACTCTCTGAATCTGTATTTGTACAAGCAGAATGTGTTCTATCCGTCGGCCCCATTTCACAACACATCAACGCCCTTGTAATTGTACTTTGTCGTCGATTTTTATTAGCCCATCCCCGATAGTCGAAACAACCTTCAGCTGGCAACAGACAAAGGATGACCGGTGTGACAGCGGGTTACCGATTTAAGCGCGTGTTGTCCCGGCCTCGCGCAGTATCAATACTGCTCGCGCAGTACATAGGACGCTTGGTAGTGGTGACGATGATCGTAATCTACTGTCGCCGCGTGATGGATATTTAATGGTTTTGGCAATCATCTGAGCTCAAAACAATATTTACGAACATTGTACACAATCTCTCTGTGCTGATGATGACACATCACTACCCACCAGATCACCTACATTGCCAATAGACACATTCTTCGCAAAAAAAACAGATCTGTACATTCCCTTACCTCCCTATTCTTCCTTTCTTCAGAAGATCGAGTACCTCCAATGCGAACATCAGATCCGGAGGAAGAGCTGTGTAATGATCACTAGAGTACCATCTTCATACACACACACACACACACATACTCATCCCAACCACACTATTGAGAGATTGTCACCGTGGACATTCCGGAGGAGCGCTCACGATGGGACATTTCTAAAAATAATCCCGCCAACCTCCCGATGCTGCGTCGTGTGTACTACACCCTGCTCCGCTCGAAAGAATGTCCAAACGGTGTCTTCTACATAACGATCTCTCGTGTGCATCGTGAAAATATCTAACGCTCCTCACTCACTGACGGATCGTTGCAACTCTGCAGCAAAACTCTTGTCTTGGTTCCCCGATCTTTCGGCTGCACAGGGGGAAAGATCGCATCGCATTTTGTCTTGGAGCGAGGTGGAAACGAAGGTTGGCTGGCTGGCTGGCTGGTGTGTACGTAATGAAGGTGGCTTCTCGGCTCTCGGGGGGTTGTGGTTGCGCGCCAAGCACAGAGCCGAGAGCCATATTTATTTGTATTTTTAGAACGCGCTCTCGTGCTGCGCTGCTGCTTTGGCAAAGCCAACCGCCAATGTACTACACCTCGATCGCGCCATCTTCCTGATTGTGTGTCGTGTTGCCAGTGTGGGGCGGCGGCGGCAGCAGTTACCCGAGCACCCACGGGTTTGTCCCAAAGCCCCAAACCAAGACATCGCTCATGCTCGTGGCGTGTCGCGGCACAAACAAAACTTGTTGACGATGAGAAGAGTTTCTCTACTCCCTCCTGCGTCCTAGTAGAGCAGCCGCGCTTTGCCTACACCGGCTTTGCCACTGTCCACGTGTCTGAGTGCGCGCTAGTGAGGATTGACATTTGAATTTTCCAACCGAGCGTTCCAACTCAACCTTTTTCCTAATTACTTCACACGCGAGGACAGAGGAGAAAGAGATAGAGATTTGCCTACACACGCGTGTCTTCCGCTCTTGGTGGTGATGTGGTGTGCCCGCCCAACACTGAAGCGCGCATTAAGCAATTACGTAAATCGAAATAAATGCAGCAATTACATTAATTCGATAAAAATCGCTCCAAACCCTGGCGGCGTAGGTAATCGCGGCCATATATTGCGCGACGGTGTCTGTTGCGTTACACCGTCGTTGGCAACGTTGGACTACGGGGCGGTACAGAAACATGTACAGAAAATTGATTAATACTTCCATTAATGCCCACCCAACAGCCTCGAGGGGGGATTTATATTGCCGTATGTCCTACTTTTTCCAGCTTTTCTTTTCAAAACCATTTAATGTCTTCATCTCTAAGCATTGATATATCCCTCCCTCTCTCTTCATTGATGTAGATGGGTCATATAAAATGTATACCGCCACCGATTGCGGCCGATATATTGCGAAGCCTCGGCCACGATTGTCACATTTTCATTATGAAAGGTACCGACGGTACTGGGCGGCAGCATGATCGTAGATTAACTCTTGTCCCCAAGCAACTCACCGACTATAAATAACGGAGTACAAACCCGCTGCCGATGGCCATTACATGACACAATAGTCGCGACTCCCAACCGCTTCTATTAAGCTTTTTCCGTCTTTCATCACAACATGGTCCTCTCCTGTGCACGCCTATCGATTGGAGGTGGTGGTGTGTCAAGTGTACTGCTCTATTCGTACCAATCTCCTTTCGGGTCGCGTAAGCATCAACCCCAAGACTTTGCTCATACAAATGCAGCGGAACCCTTCAGAGCCAAGACAGAACCAATTGTTCTTGCCTGCTTGAGGAGATTGAGGAGAGCTCAATCCTGTGCCTAAGTAGACGCCAAACGATCGGCGGAAAAAATCACGTTTTCCGCCGATGGTAGATGCCCGGCCGTCACTTCCGTCACGTCAGTGATTGACGTCAGAAGGGTTGAAAAAGCGGGACAAGGAGTAGTAATGCTCATATGCGCCGATGATGGAAGACACACGCATACACCTTTCTTTTTTTGGGGTCGCGTTTGTCGTCAGGAGTGCGATTGTATAATGTGGCGATGTGGGTTGAAAGAGCCGAGATACGGCACCGCCATTTTCATCTGCCATCCTTCAGCTCTTCAAGGTTTTCGATGAGCAAAGGCGATCGTTTCTTGATGGGCCTGTTTTGGGTGTAAAAATAAACACACCGCTAATCCCGCTTTGTCGCAAACAAAAAAAGTGATGAAAATAGATCACGGTGTACACCCATTACTTTGAAGAGATTTATGCAACAATATGTAAATATCCACATGTTAGGAATTATTTGGTAGTTGCGTTCTGTCCAATTTCGCAACACTAACCCCGTATTTATTGGGCTGATGAGCTCTTGTAACGAGTGACCATTCATTAACTTATCTGTAGCCGCTCTTTCTTTAAAATAAGTTTACTTTAAGCTCCACAATGTGAACAACTAATTGAGGAACGTTTGGATTTTGTAATCAGCTTCAATTTTAACCCTAAGCTCTGCTAGCTATCAACATGTTGTCACCTCTTGGCACATAACTTGAACGATATTATCGCTAGAACGAATTGTTGCTTCATCTATAAACAGCTAAATATGTGATTCAAACACACACACACACACACCGAAACACACAAACAAACACGCACACAAAATCAAAAGTAGAGCAGAGGTATTTTTAAAAACGCACAGTAACATAGCACACGTTTTGAGAAACCTTTTTAGAATTATGTCGTACATATAAAAAAAAACGCAAAAACCACAAGACTCAAACCTATTGAAAGCTTCAAAATCATGGTTAAGCAATAGCGCCATCGTGAGAAAAAAACGAAAAGCACTGAAAAAGCTAAAACGTCACTAAAATGTCACAACATATGGTATTTTTCATTCAATTTTTAACCACTCCTTAAACCACTGTTGATTAATTTTAAAAGAGGAAATGATAAAAAAAACGGGAAAGTCCACAGCACTCTATCGTCTAGCTAGAAATTATCAAACAAAAAAAACACAACATTTAAGCAAACAAGAAAAACAATAAACCGGCCATTCTAAATCCACCACCAGGAAGGTTTGCCACACAAAACTTTGCCCAAGAGGATGCTTAGCACGTTGGGATGTATTAAAAAAAACCAATCCACTTCGAGCATCGGGTTGTTCGGTCGTTAATCTTAAACCAGCAGCAGCTGCCTGAGAGAGCTGCGGCTATTACACCTTCAAGGAGATAATTTATAGATCCGAGAGCAAGCATATTTTTTTCTCTTTAACGGCCACTTTTGTGTTATAAGCAGCACGTGAAAGCTGCCCATGAGAAGCGTGATGATCTTTTTCGATGATTTTCCTTCAACAGATCAACACGAGTGCCGTTCCAAAAAAAAAAGCATTTGATACGTACGCGAACTGTTGATTTAATAATTGTACTATCTGCATTTCTGTGGTCATCTGCTGATGCATTATTCAATGCCATGTACGATTGCCAACACTCACAAAAATCAACCGCACACGTAACGCTTTCGCAGTCATCGAGATAAAACCTAATTTGTGAAAGTCAATTTCACTCTCCTGGCGCCGGCAATGCAACGCGGCAAACGACCCTGCCGGTCGACGCAACACACGCTGGTATGGCACACACCGTTGGCACGGTCGTTGCAATGCGCGTAATGCCATATATTACAACGGTACCAACATGATCACCCGTGCCTGATCTCATCAAAATGCAAACATATTCCGGACGCGAAACGGTTCGTGGACCGGTGGGTTGCAATGAAAAGCAACGCCCGGAGCAGCAGCAGCAGCAGCAGCAGCCAAAATTTTTATTTTACCGCAATCAAAATAATTTCCCAAGTTCCGCGTGGCGAAGCACGCGATAAAAGCGCGTGGGGTGGATGGCTACATACCCCCCCGATCACCAACGCCACATCCGGCAAAAAAACTGGTTCCGGTGCCGGATCGGACAGCCTAACGGGCCCTCTGCTGTTTGCGGTGGTGCCATGTCACCCAGGGAGTGGTCAACACGTGTTAAATAGACCGTGGCCCAAACGCGGCCGAGGTGAAATGTGAATCATGCCAACCCGTTTGGATTTGTGACACGATCTGTTTGCGTAGTTTGGTTTTATTTTATTTATTTTTTTCGGCGCTCAATTTTATTATTTTTACGCGTTTTCGGCACAATTGTATTACACTGCCATTTCGAACTAGATACAACATTGAAAAAACCGACGCCAACGATGATCAGGCGACCGAAATGGAGACGCCGCCGCGGGAAAGGTAACGCGTGGAAGAAGGAAAAACTAAATGGAAATACACTGAGCACCACAATAAAACGTACAAACACACACACACGCACACAAGGGCACACGCCACACCAACACCCACACACACACGGCTGGGGGACACGCGCTAAAAGAGCAAAATCAACAACAACAACAACAACAACAACAGTAACAACAACAACAACAGCAAAAACACAACCAAATCGCACACACACACGCATACGAACGCACTTCTCACCTCGAATCGAGCAGCGCGCGCGATAAATCACGACAGACGATGAGCACGACGATGACAAACAATCGCACACACACGCGCGCTGTATGGCTGTGTGTGTGTGCGTGATTCTTGTGTATGAGAGTGAACGATCGGGTGGGTCGACGTGGGGGGGGGGGAAGGTGGGCACCACGAGCGCACATGAATTGTTCATTCGCAAGGCGCGCACACAGTTCCCCTTCAGTCCTCTATCCATACGCACACAGATATAAGGGCAGCGGCCCCGTAGAGAGGGATGTGGGTGGTGTGGGTGTGTGTGTGTGTGTAGCCAGTTGACACACCTGACGTTTGAATGCAACACGTACCACGAACTGGACTCATCAACCCTCCGCGCCCGGACAACTGTGGTGTAACCTGAAGTGTGTAGGGGGAGGGAAAACGGGAGAAACAAAATGGAAAACACTGGTTTGGTTTCGGTTTGAACGGTACACACGGCACACACCAGGTAAAACAAAACTAGCAAACCTCGCGCGCACACACACACACACACATCCCGGAAAAACTCATGAATATCTAGCGACAGTAAAAAGATAAAAACACACACACACACTAACACGCACACACGGAGAGCACACGAAACACAATGAACGAACCGCACGACCAACCCACACCAAAAGGTTCAGGAAAAGTGCAGTTGAACGCCGAAAAAAAAACGCAAGTAAAAACACGTGAGCCCGAGATTTATTCCTTTTTTTTGTCGATTTTTTCGGGTAAAACGAACGAGATTGGTAGGGGAAATGGAGTTCGTTAACAAGGGAAAATGCAATTCCAATGCGTGGAAATGCGAAATCGCTTTTCCCAAGAATTGTTGTATTTTTTTGTGATTATTTGCTTAAAAAAACTCTCTTTAAAGCGTTTTTAGCAATCAGACTCCATACTCTATAATCAGTAGAGAAGCTACAAAACTATTCACCAGAAAGTAGGTAAGCCACTAGAAGTCACAAAACCAAACTCAAACTCTAACATACAAAAACAAAAACCAAATATCACTTCACCACGTCGAAGCAACCAAAAAACACCAAAAATGGAACAAACCAAACGACCTAAGGAAAACAAAACCAAACAATCAAACAACAAACTCTAAACAGTATCATATAGAAACACAAAAGAGATGGGTGAACCAACCGAATGCTGCAAACGCTATCGAGTAAAGTAGAGAGAAAGAAGGGGGAAAGAGAGAAAAAAACACATACACGTAGGAAGAAAAACAAAAACAAAAAAAATGTAACGTATTTAAAAAAAAAACAACTAAAAACAAAACCAACAAAAACAAACAAAACAGCAACAACAAAAAAACAAAAACACTATAAAACTCTGCCACAAACGCGAAAAACGCAAAACCGAAAAAAATCACTCGAACGCTCGGCTTTTGTTTTGTTTGGAAAAATTACATGAACGTGAAGCTCTCGCGCAGCTCGCGCCGCCGGGGCCCATCGAAACGCCATCAGCGCCATTTGCCTCTAGGGGGAGGAGGGGCCTGAACAAAATCAGCGGCAGAGCGGTCAACCTGCCGCACACGGGCTGCAAACAAAACGAAGTGGGAAGTGGGGGAAATCAGTGTGGCAGATAAGAGAGTAAAAGGTAGAAGAAAAAAGGGGGAGGGGGAGAAGTTTTGTAAGAAAACAAAAAAAAAACACATCAGAGAACAAACTGGATGTATGTAACGATTTGACGACCCCTCCGAACCAAACGCTTTTTTCCCTGTGCAAATAAAAAGCAGCAAACGCAAAGGAATATGGGTGGTGGAAAACTTATGTTCCGAACAGGCAATGTAGTCTGCTGCCTGTGCACAGAGATTAATCCATTTTAGCATGTACAAAATGTGGTTCATTACGATTGAAAAATAGATCGCACTATATAGCAGTACGCTGTCTCTGCCAAGTGTGCCCTGCTATGGGTGTCAATAAAACGACTCTTTGCTTCAAATTTGGAAGTGTAACGGGACGAGCAATCACTTCTAAAGTTCACCAGTCACCGCACACCCCGACTGGCAGCCAACGGCTGAAGAGTTCTAAATAAAAACCGCAATCAATCTTTTGCTGTAGTAAACAAAAAAACGCGCGCACTCACACACACACGACAGCTACTACCGAAGATACGGAAGCGGCAAAGCAATATCTCCGTGACAGCGCTAGTCTCAGCGTCTCGCAACACTATCCTGAAGGCGACACAACACGCCGAAGTGAAACCGGGTAGAGAGCGCGGCTTAATTAACGGCCCACCGACTGTCTCCAACCGATAGCAGGAGACGCAACGCAACGATCGCCTCTCCGCTTTTAGAACATTTATTCCCGTCCGATCTAGCGCCCCGTTATGGGTACACGCTCGCCATGGTTTTCTGCGCTGCTTTCTCCTTAGCCCTCGCGCATTGCTTGCGTGTCACCTATTTGTACGAATATATATCACCACACTCTGGCGAGCGCGTGTGACGCAAGGCGACGCACTAGAGCCAGAGGGAGAGATAAAATGGGAAGGGAGACATGTTGGAAAAGTTTGGAAAACTATGGGTACCTATTTTTAGGCTAGCGAACGTAACTCTACTGGCTGTAATGGCGCGTACGGATGATGATCGTCATCACCGTACGGCACCATCATGCAAAATAGAATGTATGTGCGTATGTGTGTGTGTGTATGTATGCTGCATCGAGAAGTGCAGTTAATGCGAATCAGCCAGTTGGCAAGCACACATTGCATCCAATCGAAGTTGGCCTTCCCGAAAGAAAAAGACAAGACACTTTGCTAATGGGACACCATGCGTCTCCACCGGGCGCAAATGGATTGTTGCGCAGTATACTAAAATGTACATTATTGTTTTCATTAAAAAAAACTCATATTGTTATTTTGCGATTTTCAATCATTATGAAATATTCTATAAAATGTATTTATTTTCCTACATTTTTGTTCACACTACAGCAAATAGTGTCGAAGAACAAAAGCAACATAAGCAAATTAGCGAACTTTAGATATAAAATACAGAAATGCATGGTATTAAATATTACCATGCTTCCTCCTGAATAAAGAAAATATTAAAAACATATTATGTGTTTCTTTTTAAACAAAAAATATGAATTCTTCAACATACCAGTTGGATACCATTCAAAATGGAGCATGAAAATGATCGTTATTTTGTTACTATATTTTTGAAATTCATTTAAAAGTGCACTTGTCGAAACCTTCCCTACCCAACGACCAACAACAAATAAACGTATTAAAATCCTCCACCCCCCGATCTTCACCAACCCATCCACGTCGCGCTGATGGTGTGCCATTTGGCGGACACGTTTTGGCTTCACAACAACACAGAAGAATAAAGGGGAAAGAAAGAGAGAGAGAGAGCGCCAAGTAAGGTAAGAAAGACAAAACGAGAAGAAAAAGGCGGAACAGGACACGGGGTTTCGAGGCCACGCTTACACGGCCGGTGTAGGAAGGGATGTGGAGCATAGTAGTGGTAGAAGAGAGTACGAAAAAGAAGAAAAAACACAGATGCGCGCACTGCCAGCCAAAAGCACTTACCCGTACTGTCCCGGTATCACTGGGTAGCCGGCCGTCCGCAGTCCTGTCGTGGCGAACTGGTAACCTGAAATTGGGACAGAGACAAGAGCAGAGAAAAAATACTTCAAATAAACGTCAAATTCGAACTCGGTCAGCCAGTGGTGCGAAGGACACCGTATCGTAATCGAAAAAAGGAAACGGAATCGTAAAAAAAGCACAAACAGATAGTACAGAATCAACATATAACACCGGTAAAAAAAAAACAGGTCGACAACCAACTACTACATTCCGTTCAATGTGTATCATAATTTTGTCCAACCTCGTTTTGGTTTGTGCAAAAACACAACCTTCTTCTTCTTCTATTCTGCTGCTCATTAAAATTGCATTTCCGTGCTCATCGTCACGGCGCACGTGGATTGCCTAATGAATCTCCCCCCCCCCCCCCGTTGCTGCTGCTGCTGCAATAATCAATACCGCAAAGCTTATCCCACCTTCCGCCGCCACCATGGTACCGGTCCGTCCGTACACGTCAGTGTTTACGCAGCAACAGTGAGTGAGCGAGCGGGACACACCAATAAAACCAAGCGAATAAAGAACCATTCCCAGTCGTCATCGCCACACCAACACCAAAAGCAAGCCAGCGGCGGTGGAGTTTTGTAGCGGCCACACAACCACAACAACAACAACAACAACAACAACAACAATGCTCCCGCCATGACGGTGCCTCTGACCTCGGTCAGGCGCGTGGAACAAAAAAATATTTGATTCACTTTAATGATTTGTTTACTCGCCCGCCCGTACGGTACGGCGCGCGCTCGTTTGCAATGACTTCTGTCATCGGGTTGCGCTTTAGTGTGCTTGTGCCGACCCGACAGCCGATTTCCTCCGTCCGAGAGTGGGTTGGAAACTTTTCACCCAACAGCTGACAGCTCGGACGTGGTTGCCGGGGAGTGCAGCGGGGTTGCAAAGGCACCGTCATGATAAATCAACGAGTTTTCAACAAGCTCCAGCTAATAGAACTCCAGCAAATACAGTGACGGAGCTGAAGATTGACACTTGCCGCGCTCGCTTTTCAGCCACTATTCAGCGTGCCCATCGAAGGATAATAATCGCTTTTCTTTCACCGTCTGAGCGTGAATCAACACCTCCCAAACTATGGTGGAGCAACAGCAAAAGCAAACAAAACAAAAATCCACGGGCACAGAAAACAACAACCAACTTGACTTTGCCAGCTTAAAGTTTTGCCCTTCATGGCGCTTTACCTCCGCCGTGTTTGACGTCCGGGGCAGGCCGTAGCTGGGGTGTTTGTCTAGACAATTCGCTGTACCGGCCGGTGGTATCGGTGGCAAATAAAGTCAAGCATTGCACCTTCATGCCAACCATCTGGTGGTCTTATAACTTCCACTCTAATAGACTGATTCCGCGCGCTAAAGCAGTGGTGCATTAATTTCTGCACTAAGCCGAAGACAGAACGGCAACAACACCTTCATTCTACAATTCATTTTCCTAATGGCCACACACACACACACTCACCCTGTGATGCGTTGCCCCGCGGTTTGGCGCCCAGTATCGCTAGGTTCACGTTCGCTTTCCTGCCGTCGATGATCGGGTTCGGCTCCTTGCAGGCACGCTCGGCACTCAGTCTGTCGCCCATAATCACCTGCGCAAAGCAGTAGCAAAGAGGGAAGGAAGGATGATGTGTTAGTCAAATGAAAAGAAAAAAAACCAACCCTAAACTCCCAAAAACCCCACTGCACACTTACAAATCCGTAGCCGCGGCTTTTGCTGGTGGTGCGGTCGGTTATCACAACGGCCTCCTCGATATCGCCGTACACGCTAAAGTGCTCCCGCAGACTCTTGTCGGTCGTGTGGTACGGCAGCCCGCCCACGAACAGCTTCGTCCAGGTCGTGTCCTTCTGGCTGCTCTGGGAGGAGGACGTGGTCGTCGTCGTGCCGGTGCCGCCCGACTGCACCAGCGCCAGTGCGGCATCGGCCGCATCCGGGGAGACCTGCATCAGCATTTTGTAATCCAGCTTTGCGACCGTTGCCAGCAAACCTGCTGCCACTGTTGCACTTGATAATATTCTGGGGCGGTGTGTCCTTTCGTAATCCACACTCTCACACGCACACACGGAGAGACTGTGTTTCTCACCCACACGTTGGATATGTAGCGAAAGTTGCTTGTTTTGGTCCTTCGAGCCGGATGCGCTTATCTGCAAATGAGAACGGACAGAGCGAGAAAGAGAGAGAGCAAGAGCAAACAAAAATAGCAATTAGTAAACAGAGCAATTAGGCAAAGGGTTTGTTCTAGCGAAGGTTTTGTGAAAGGGTAAATGGCTCAATTTTATGACTAAAGTAAAAAAATAAGTACAACAATATTTGTTTTTTTTTTCATCCCTACTGTGTAACTCTTTCAGTGACCTTCTCCTAAATAAAACCTAAAACTGTAAATAAGAAAGGGGTTTCGTTTTAAGTCATATCGCACAAAAGGGGTGAGCTGCTGAACGTTTCAGTATTCTTTATTTTGGGTGGATAGAGACGATATTGTAAAAAAAGAAAAACAAACAAACAAAAAACACATTTTACGCATAAACCTCTTACAGCTTACGGACGACCGTCAATTTGAGGTCAAGCCGTACAAACACACACACACACACACACACAGAGCAAATCTGTCGAAAGACAGGAACTGATATCCATCGTGAAGGCACCCACAGCTACCTCAGGAAGGTGGTAATTTGATATCGTTTTTCTCTAGCGCTGCGTGCTTACGTACACTCCCGTTAAATGGACGAGACATTCGTCTTGCAACACAATCGGGTATATGTCAACGCTTGCAGAGCCCTGCTTTAATACCGAGAGAGCGTGTTCAAATTATTTCCCTTTTTTGTTCAGTTGTTCAGCTCCTACTCCAAAAACTCCGTTGGCGTAGTTGTGTTTTTATTTTAATTTTTCCACCAGCAAATGGTCCCACCGCACGGTCACGTGGGTCGATACAAATAACTCTCTGAGTCTCTGACGGCGGTCCCCCTTATGGCTTTGGCTTTTTTGTAGTGCCGGGACGAAAACGGAAGGTGATTTCAGTTTATGAATTCGATACTTCCGCCCGGAGCAATTGTACCGCTCCATTGCTGCTGGCACAGTGTATGTTGTGTGTGTGTGTATGTGTGTGTCTGGGGCATTACCGCACGATTAGACAGTTCAAAGAAGGAGGGAATGGAAAAGTTGGACGTTAGCAAGAAGGTTTCATTTTCAAGATAGACTACAAGTCACATGGTTTCATTTGGTTCGGTTCGGTTCCCCAAATAGACCACACGAACGAACGAACAGAAATATCAAGGCGTCTAGCTTGCAACGAGATCCCACGCAAGTAGGCAGCATGTGTGCTAGAACAAAAACAGTGTCACAAAGCACTCTTACAACTGTAGCTCCAAAATCAATGCGCAATCACTGAACTGCATACACACACACATACGCATGTACAAAGGAGATTCATTCTCTTCACCCGGAACGATTACCTTCCGCCCCAGACAACACGATCGCAAACATTCGATACTTCAAATTAACTCTTCACGCATGAGAGAAGCTCACTCGCCGACCAGCCGGCCTGTCCCCAGTTTGCTTGTTTTCCAAACGCTGGTTCCGCCGTCCATGTTGCACTACCGGGCTAAAGAGTCGAGTGATCGAGAACGCTTGTGTGCCGTCCGTTCTGTATCAAAAGCTACCAATGCCGAAAACTATCGAAAGTTTGGTCAACCGTGCACTCCGGTGGCACCCCCGGAACACACACAATGGGGTCCTGAGTGCAGGAATTGAAAAACTACGCCTGAGAGAGCGAGTAGTTTCAAGGCTTTTAAAACCGTGCTCCTTCTGCCTGTCAAACGTTTTACATTCGAAGTGAACCACCACCATTACCAATTTCCGAGGGAGTTCATAAATGTTATTGTCATTCCGAAGGTTTTTTTTGTTGCTTTGGTTTCGAACTAAAATCGAGCCCGATAAAAATAAAGGTGCAAATGCATTCGGAGAGCGTTCGGCGTACGTTGTTTTCAATCACTTTCCACCCCACCAGTTTTGAATCAGTAACCCGTTCCACCGTTGACCGTCTGGTGTTGACTACTTTCCGGACTTTATGGAACCCGGTTTGTGCTCTGTGCGTTAATGATGCAGGAGAAGGAGGAGCCCAAGCGGTGAAGCCTTCATAAATTATATTGGAAGCCCTCGCTTTTGTTTGGGACATTATTCCAGAACAAATAGACAGTTAGTTGGGGAGGCATTTGTCCCGGAAGCCGGATGGTACAACCGTTCAGCAACGGTTGATTGCACCTTGTGGGCTTCTCGCCGGCGATCTTTCGCGGTGGAATAACTATTTTTAAAAAAGGCAACTGGCGCACACGCACACACACACACACACACACACACACACACACACACACACACACACTTCTGCTCTTCCGCTTCTGTCTGTCAGTGTCGACATTGTCATCGGTCGGTATCATCCGTTACACCTCTCCCTTTCACATATCCTCCATAGCACTCCACACCGCACAATCTTCTCTGGTGATGACAGTTGCCTTTTGATGGCCAAAAGGGGTGTGTGCGAGGATATGGCCGGTATTCATTTAAATGTTACTCCCTCAGTGCATCCACACTGGGTATAGGGAAAACCCCATGAAATGCTCGCACTATGAAAGCCCACGGGAAACACTGGCGGGAAGCCTTAACCGATTGGTTCCGTTTCAATAGCGGAACCCACTGTCGCTCTCCACTCATCCCCGGGGGCTTGCGCCTGAAAGATAGGCTAACTTCTCGACACGCCGGTGGTTTACAATTTCCAAACACGTTCATCACATTGATTGCTGTTTTTTTTCCTGTTTTTTGTTTGGGTAGCCCATCAGTCCTGTGCCTCGGATCGGCAGGAATGGAAGGACATTAGAGAGTGCCGAACCGAGCGTACTTGCACCCTTGCTGAACAATGTTTCCTACACCCATAGTATGTACACACCCCTCTTAGGAGAAGCAAGAAGCATTCATCAGATTTTTTTAGTTATGCCATTTCAATTCTTTTTTACTGACACTTCGTTTCATTTTTTTTTTCTTATCACTGACAACTGAGCGACATTTGGGCGACGCGGTGCGATGCTTGCATAATAAACGTGTCGAGTGAACGCGGCAAACCCCGCAAAGGACGAAGGCGATACGTTTGCCATGCTTTTGCTCCTGCGATTTGCCAAACGTACCGAGAGGAAGGAGTTGTTGCGATGTTGATCACGAAACAGGACCACGGCTGCCTGGACGCAAAAAAATGGGAACCTCAACGTGCCTTAATTGTTGTATTTTGCCAACATTTAAGCCGAGCCAACCTTCAAACTTTTGGTTCCAGCAAAAAGGTCTTTCGCTATATTTTTTGTTACTCTCTCATCCCTCTGGCGCGCGCTGTGCCGGCTTCTGGGGGGCATTTATGATGAAATTATTTTTAATGCCATTCTCGTTAGCTTCCCGTTCTGCTAGTAATCTAGCGACGATGCCTCAGCAGATCTGCTTCCCTCTACAACTAATTCAGTGAGCGCATCGATTCTTGTTCTCCTTTTTTTGAGGACCTCGCCCTCATTTGTAACATAACCTTCTGATGTTTCCGGAAATGAAGGATGGCGTTTGCAGCCTTGGACCAGGAAGCGAACCGCACAGCGAACCCTCCACCGAATCGGTAAGCGAATTAATGTAGTGAAAAGGCAAAGATAACACCCATACCACCTCCAGCGGTAATTCTCGACGTGCTAGGGAGGTGGAGGCCGCAAAAGTGTCAAAATTAGGGAACTCGTTTGCGGGTTCTTTAACAGAGACATGAAAAATGATGTTTTACTTTAACGCTAAAGTAAAGGAGGAGATAAAACCCTTTAAACCCACGAAAACACCAATGGATTCTCTGTTTCAGGAACTTGGTTGTCTTCAAATTCGATGGCCATTCTCTCGCTAATGAACGACTTCTTCATGCCAACGCAACTTCTGTACCAATCCTGTCACATTCAATTACACCATCAGTACCACGATCAATTTAAGCTATGCAATGCCTGCCGGCGTCTGCAAACAATACCAGAATTCCAATATCCCGGAAATCCAATCTGCAGGGAGACATCTCAACACCCTTTTAGTAGTGCGTGTTTTGGGGGACGAATAATACGCATCACTGATTTATGGATTTTAATTCGCCTTTCAACCCAACAACTGCTCTGCTTATGCCTCTGTTGCGAAGGCGTTGCTGTATGAAATCGATTGGTCGTTACGCCTCCTTTCGAACTCTGGCGACCGTAAATCTTCATGTTCGAAAAGCCACCAAACAAAAGATGCCCAAGAATGACATCTTCGTAAGCAGGGTGGGGGTTCTTGCATGCATGCAGGGGGTTTGCCCGTTTTCGATCAACTGCTAAACAGCAGCAGGACCCCAGCAGAGAGTGTGTAATACCACATGTGGGCTCTGTTGGGAGATTCGTTTCGAGAGGCGACGAATTCCAATGCCCTAATCCTGGATGACAACAATTTCGACATCCACTAGACAACTGCATGCGGCCCCGAGTGCAATAATCATAAACTACTGCTTCTCTACCGTCTCCTCTCTTGCTCGTGGTGAGTGCCGAACGAGGGATTTACCATCATCAAGTACGGAATTCCTTTCCAAGGTATGCAATATGCAAACCGAAAACATCTGCTTGGAAATTCAAGGAATAACACACGCTCAAGACGTTGTGAGGATTTGGGATACATTCTCAGAAAGATTCTATAGTCCAAGCAGAACTATAGATGACAATGTTCTCATCGGTGATGCTATATTGCATCGATTGCATCGTGGCGTTGTTTCGCTGTCGGTTCCATTTACCTGAGGGACTCGTGGGCAAAGCAGAGGATCTAGATTCTGATTTGATGTCGTCGCAAGATTACCGTGCTTGTAATAAAATAATATACACATTACGTTTCACACAGGACCAAAAAAGCAACTACGAAACAGAACCTTTTAGTTCCATCCTTCTCCCCTGAAGGGTTCTCCCAAGGGAGTCCCTGGAACGCGCAAGCAAACATTCGTCTCGTTACGCATCCCTGCAACTACGTACGCGTATAATTAATTTCTCCCCTCTTCGGACCATGTTTGCGTCACTGACATACCCTACCAGGATAAGGTGGCCCCGCTGCTGTTCATTTCTCAGTGCCCGGTGTCCCATGTTGAAGTGGTGCTGATGAGGTTTTTTTTGTTTAATTTTAAAAGGCTCAGCATATCCCACCAATAAGCATCAATGAGAGAAAAAGGGTCAGATTTGAACGAGAGAAAGAGAGAGAGAGAGAGAAAGAAAGAGAGAAGATATCGGGAAGCGACCTATTGCTGGACGCCATTCGAAAGGTCATCGGATGTAATTTATCAACTTCACCAACAGATAGATACGCTGCTACAACCCGCCCCATATTGCCATCGACCTCAATGGTTTGGCTTCCCACACTGCCTCGCTTCTCCATACCGTAATTAGATGCAGCACTATGTGTGTGTGTGTGTGTGTGTGTCTGTGGCCGTGACCGAAAGCACCCACCTATTGGCCCTTCTTTTCCCACTGTTCAAATCCGGGAGGATAATTCACGACGGCTATTTAGACATCACATGCTGCCTGGTAGCTGGTTTAGCACATCTCCTTCCAAACAACAACCACCAAGCGATGATCGGGGAGTCTCCCCGGGTAACCGCCAGGAAGACCTTGTGAGGCAGCTAATTTTGCTACTGAAAATCCACTCCCACTACCATTACCACATTTCGACATTTCCGCCTGCAAACAGTTTATCAACAGTCAAGTGTTAGTCCGGCTCAAACCTTCCGACGGGCACACCAACTGTACACAAGAGCCAGTGGCGTGAGAGCGCGTCAAAACCTCCACCGGGGGAAGCCATACAGTCTCGGATCAGCAGCAACGCGTGTACACTGGTAGCTCCACGACGGTCGTCAAATCCACCCCGGTAAAGAAAGGTCGTTGCATATACTTCTGAATGAACGCATCGAGCTGGTAACAAGCAAGAGAAAGCAAATTGTTTTTCTTTTTGGTTGCAACCAAGAAAGTCCTTAAAGATCCCAGAAGTTTTGCTGCTAACCCTTTCTTCTGGTGGGTATGGAACACTATTTTAGAGTATCAAATTTTCCCCGGAAGAACATTTTTCTATTACATTCCTGTTTCTTTCTGGCCCAAAACGCTAGCTAAAGCACTGTAAAAGTGTGGGTACAATTTCGACGTGAAGGTGCAAAACGGCCCATCCTAAAGTACACCCAAAACAGAACACCAAAGCGGACATTCCACCCTCCCAAAACGAGAGAAGGCAGCAGTAAAGCCCACGAGGGAAACGACGACGCTGTTACCGAGCCGAGTATGGCGAAGGAGCATTACGTCGCGCGTCGTTAATGTGGCTGAAACAGAGCCTCCCGGTGCCAGCTTTCAAACCCTTCCTTCCTATTCCCCTGGCGAAATGGAACAGAAATTATGTCCCAAATGCTTTCTCGCTTTCTCGGTCCCGTTCGTTCCATTTGTTGGTGTGGTCGGTTGCAACGTGGTTCCATTCTAGCTGGTTTCTATCTCCGCCCGCGTAACGCTTGCGAGGCACAGTGCAGTTTTATGCAACCCGTTATTTTCAGCCTCGCGTCCACACAACACACGCGGGAGGGGAAGGTTGAAAGCATAAGAGCAAGCACAACCATTTGCACCTTCCGCTGCCTCCACTGCCTCCAACGCCAACCCTTCGGAAAGGACGACGACGTGACGTGCAAAGAGCAGTAGTAGCCCAGCAATTGTCATCGCGCGTTTCGCTGTATCCACCAACACACACACACACACACAAACACAATCCAGCACAAAATCGCACACGGAACTTTACGACCAAGCGACTGCCGCCTCGTGTGCTTTATGTGAATGGGGGAGGGGGAAACACGAACAACACAGCGACCAGACACGCTCGTTCACTGCCTTTGATGCCAACAAGTCCACCACCAGCAGGACCTCACAAAACAACGCGGCAGGCACGGCCAGCCATCGGCCTTAACAACGAAGGGTGAATTTTAATTTCTGTAAGGACAGTTAGAAAACAATGTGGGGTGAAATACGCCTGCGAAAGGGGTTGCTTTCCCAGAAGCACAACGCAAAAAACTGTATATAAACGATCAAAATCACTCACAGCATAGGGCTGCACGGTACGACTTCCCCATTGCCCTCTCTCTCTCTCTCTCGGTGGTAGTCGTAGACATTGCATGAAACGGATATTTGCCGGGTTTAAGCACGGCTCGAGCGCCATCACCTCTCCCGCGCAACAAGGTTTCGATACTCATTCGAGTTTAATTTTCACATCCGTTTCTTTTCGCGTTGCTTGCTTCCTCGCCCCCAACAGCACGAACAAATTGAATGCACGTAGTTATTTTTATATTTGTTAAAATTCTTTCCCCTTACCCCGAGGATCGTAATTTTCGTTCACCTTTCTTCTTTGTTCATGCTGTTCATGCAAAAGACTAAAAAAAGAGGAGGACACACACCTCGGTTCAAACACACAAAGAACGAAATTAAAAAAGCACCATACGAAAGCTAACATTCCCAAATGCCAACGCCCCCGGGATAAGTAATTGCAACACAGCATACATTCGCATTCGCTCCTGTGTGTTTATGTGCGTGAAAGTCAGCCCATGGAACCATTTCCCCGGAAATTGAGAACTAATTCATAACAACATTGTCATCATCCTTTGGGGCAGGACACGACAACGACAAGGAAAATGTGCTCTCCCCGGTAGGAGTGTTTTCGCACCTTTTCGGTGCTATTTTCTCAGCTAATGGAATGTGTAATCTTTACATTCCACTGCCACTGCACGATTAGGTCTCTCACCGCTGGTGCATGGACACCTTTCTTTTTTGGGGGAGGCCAACCACAAATCATTCCGTTCTGTTAAGGGACTGCTTCTCACTTTCCATTGGCAAAATTGGAAGTGGTGTGAGTGTGTGTGTGTGTGTGCCATTCGCAGCCAGAACACCAGCAGCCTTCTATCGCACAACACTATGCCCGTCTGGCGTCGTTCATAAATCAAATCAATTTCAGCACAGTTTCCTTGCTGCCTGCCCTACCAGAGCTTTCCCAGTTTTTTGACAAACGACAAACACACACACACACACACACACACACACACACACTCGCAACACATTAAAAGCATGGATGAGAGGTGCCAGTACAAGAGCTCCGTCGTACCAAGCTTCTCACCCTGTTAAAGGACACGCAACCGCGATACTAATGGGACGACTAATAGGCTAACGGTTAGGGGATGAGAGGTGGCGGAGCATGGGGTAAAAAAGTGACCAGCTCGACATCAAACGATGCAACGATTTATCATCATGCGATGCTCCCGCGCTTCTCGCCCTCGAGCGGCCGAGTGGTCATCGGGTAGTCCTCGCGTAGAATCTGCTCCGTAAATCTGACACAGACAGTCGTCCAACGGCATACAAACACACATGTGACAACGAACGAACTGTTCGGAAATACACATACACAGAGTCTGACTGTCAGGGCAATCGTTGCACTCGGTGGTGGGTTTCAGGAGTTTTATAGGCACTGTTGTAACTGTGTTGAAAAACACTCTGGACCCGACCCCAATTCCTGTACCAGAGTCTCCTCCAGGTCCGCTCTTCGTAGTCAAATACAGCCGAGGTCAAGTCGGGCGTAATTTATGAACCCCAATCGAGCGCAATCGACGTTAAACTACCGCTTCAATGTATGCACAGTGGGCAGGAACGCAACTAAACAACAAACTAATCTAATGAGTTTCCCCACTTGGGTAGGTCTTTGGAGCAGGAACTTTCTCCAGTTTTACTACCTCATTGCAATTGAAGTGTACTCGACGACGACGACAACGTCGTACGTTTAGCTGCAAATGACATCGTCCCCAAGAAAGGGACGAGAGAGCGACTATAAAGTCGAGCACCCAGGACCGAGGAAAGCCATCCGAAGGAATTAATTTATTTTTTCGCATCGTCAAGAATTTAACCCCAGACGCCCTCTGGGATTGCCCCTCGAAACATGCTTTATAAGCGTTTTTTGCTTCTTCTTTTTTTGTCGGAGAACATTGAGCTTGATGATATCAAGACCAAAGTGTCACACGATTGGCAACCACACAAATATTCCATGGTCGGCATCATCGGGACGGAGAATCCGAAAGATTAGCGTCCCCACGCCTTATTGTGGTAAGTGATTTCTCTTCCAAATCACTTTGTCATGATTTTGTCTGCACCAAACATCTGGAGAGCAATCGACGTCAAATCGAGACACAACCCGGTGGGGGGTCGATCGGTGATGGCCGTACTGCTGGCATTAAGTTAACAACCATTAATCACTGCACCGAAACACACGGGAATAGGATACATCATCGATAAGGTGAGTTGACGCTGCTGAGATAGCCTTTTCTACATCTGCCATTGGAAAGGACGCGCTCTATTGTCCTGTGAAGCTGCTTAACAACATAGTTCTCGGCATCATTAAGGCCGATTAGCTAGGTTGTTCATGTTGTTTGCAGTGGTAAAGATATTGGCATTTCCTGCAACGTTGTATAGTTATTTTTGTGCTTTAGGTTCTTTTTGTTACTTACAATAAGATGTTGAATGAGATTCAAGAACGAGATATTTAATCCTCTTTGGAATGTGTCTATTCCTTTTGTGAATCAAATTTAAGCAATTCAGACTTTTAGAATGCATAGACTGAGATTAAATGAAGAATTGCGCCTTCGGATAAACTTTTTTTTCAACATGACAGAATCATCTGATGTTACCCTTGAATGCTTGGTGTTGGTATAACATTGTAAACAAATTAAACTAATAAGAATTTAAGCTAATAAACCAGGACTGTTACAATTTGTAGCAATAAAGCAATACAAAAGTGCTATAAATAATCCCCAAGTTGGTACGCAACATTACTTCTACGCATTTTATTTTCAAAAGTATCCATCACAACAAAAAAAAACCCGAAACAAGTGCGTCATTGTACGTATAACTACACCATTGCCTTTCCCGAACCGATGCAATCATCAACCACAAAGGGAGAAGAATACCGTTTATTCCGCCCGAGCATCACCCTTCGTGACGCAGTAACTATCTTCTTCGACGACACTAAGATAAAAGACTGGCCCAGAACGCGTGCCACACAACGTCATCATCATCATCATCATCCAACAGTGAACGTTTGGGCTTGCGACGTCATTTTTCTACCGAGATAAACTCTCCCTCCATCCCCTGGAAAGGATGACTTCACAAATTCTGACTCCCTTTCGCCAAATTGCGCCCTACTCCGTTTGACTGCGACACACATACCAGTGTGGGGGTTGAATATGGATTTGGGATAATTTATGCAGATAAACGAAGATCCTGCAACGCATTTCGATTGAGTTCGCACTGGAAATACAAAAAACGCAATCAATCTGTACCTACGTACTCTTTACACCTTCTATCGGTAGTTTGGTAATATAAGGCTTGTCCCTTACATGTGTCAATAACAGAATGCAAAAGGAACACACACAAAAAATACAACAACCCCCTCTCCGGTGCTGTCACACTAACAGGCACCAAACCGCAAGGAAGCAATGGTGCTGATGATGATAGCATGCAAACGATTTCCTTCACATTTTCCTAGAAAATATAATCATACGGTATCATTTTCGTAAAATGTGCATGCATGGATTATGCTTCAACCCTCACACTGTCCAATCGCGCTGCTCCACGTCAACGTCAGCCGGACGAATGGGCTGCCCTTGCAACTTTTATGAGCCATTCAACTGCATGTTGCACTACGACCACTTACAACCGAGCTGGGTGCAGCTGCTGTTTGCTCGCTCTCACTCTTCCCTGATGCATACCGCACCACCTTTCAATGTGTGTATGTGTGTGTGTGTGCATACACAACGCTATACGATCGGAACAATATTTTATGACACAAACACGGTTCCGATTTCCGTTCACAATTTACGACCCAGTCCCAGCGCGCTCTGTGTGCTGTTTCGCCGCCAAAATCCTTTCATTCGTCCGCCGCACTCCCCTATCTCTGTACTCGTACGAGTTCTTTTTTTTACTCTTCAACAACTCAGGCTTCCAAACGTCAGCAAAACAAAGACAAAAAGCGCAAAGCGCACCCCAATATCAACAATCAACAAACGGCGTAAGTGGCGAAGGAGACAGAACAACAACGTAGAAGGAGAGCACGAAGCACGAAGCACAAAAATCAAACATCAACCGGTAATAAACAACTCGACGCGTTAGGATAATTGTGTATGTGTGTGTGTGTGTGTTCCGATGTTTCGGTGTAGTTGTGAGAGCTTTCGTGTACACACCACGTCACCTTTTTCCCTGAGTTTCATTCGTGTTTTTTTGTCGTTCACTTCATGTGCCCCTGATTCGAACATTTCCCTGCGGGGCTTGTAGTGGGACTTAGCTTTGGACTGGTAATTTCACCTCGGCTTTTCCGTCTTTTTCCTTCCCCCTTTCGCCCCGCATTCGTCCTTTGTGTCAATGTACTAGCCTACACTGGCCCAAGCCACATACCAAGTCTGGCCAAGGTTACAAACACACGCATTCTAAATGCGCGCGCGTTGCACATCAAGGGAGGACGATGGCAGAAAAACTACACCAACGGGCCATTCCACTCTTCCAGGTGTGTGTGTGTCCATGTGTATGTGTGCAACGAAGAGCAACGATTTCAAGAATTACATGTATGTTAGGATCGCACGGGCGGGTCTCGCGTGGGGAGGTTAATTCCTTCCTTTCATCCAAAAGGAGCACAATTTACGCTCACTGGCTCCTTTCCTTTTTTGAAGTTGAAACGCGTTAAAAGGGAGTAACTATGTCGAGAGGATCTACGAAAAAGCAACAGCAAAGAATGGCACCTCGAACAGGAAAAGAGAAAACAAGTAAGGAAGGACAGTCTTTAAAAGGATTCCTTCGAGGTTTAAATGTCTTCCGAAAACCCGAAAAAGGGTGCCAAACAAGAATTGGATGCCCCGAAAGCCCAGACACCAGATGTTTCTAGCCCGGACCCGGGCAGCATTTAGCAGGGTTCTTCCACCACATCACCCTTACCATCCTTTGCTTTGTGGCTCGTGCGTTACGTCTTCTGAAGTACAGTGGAGGTTTGACAGTACAGAACACCTTTTTTTTTTGGTGCAATAGAGAGAAGAACCCAAAAACCCAATGCCTCATCGCAGGGAATTACCCACGAGTCAGTTCAGACTCAGTCAGTCGGCGATTTAAAGGGACCCTCTCTTTACCGTGTCGAGCGTCGTTTACAGTGCGAATTGGGTCATTTACCCTTGGACTCAGAAGAAGAAGAAGAAGAAAACTAATCCTCAACCTCAACCCGAGGGAGAAACAGCTGTCAGGATATTATAGCCACGCAGAAACCTCACGTCACCTTTTTGATGGAGGGTATGAAAAAAGGAACTTTTGGAAAACGGAACACCAGAGCGAGAGAGAGTGAGACCCACGCAGAGCATTCTAACGATGTGTCGAGAACGTGTGTACCAATATGAACACAGCCACACACACCACACGTTCTGTCGATTAATCAGCATCGGATCAGCTTACTCCATCGCCCTTTCCCTCTGTTTCCCTTCCATTTTATTATTTGAGGAACAAAGCCCATCGGTCGAAGCTAACCTCTATCCGGGCGGTTGTTCTCCACAAAACGTTATCCACCTTTCCGGCCCACCGGTCGTTGTGTTCTTGCCGCTGTTTCAGTTTCCCAACACGGCCAGCCCGGGTTCGGAGGGGCGCTGTTTTTTTATGATTCTTTCCGTACCCGTAGCCCTCACTCACTCACTTTATCAGGACCTTTATGCACTCCATTAATTCGATTTGCGTCGTGCGGATGAACCTCTTCTCTCCCCCACAGTCTGTGTATTGTGTTGTGAATTTGTCCTTACAAAATTCAGGTTCGATCAAAGGGACATGCCATCGATTCCCACCTTGCTCACACACACGTTGATGACGGGAAAAATCTGACAAATAATATACCCAACATATTCCCGTGGCACCTGGGAACACCTTTGCGGGCAACGACGGGCAAAAAAAAATACCCCCGTCCTGTCCCGGATCGGGAAGCGGGAAGTCGTGCGTTATCAAATATTAACCTCGCTCCCTCCCCACGCAACAGTAGCAAACCCCAACAAAGGGGGTCCACAATACCGAACATCATTATAACGCACACGGCGAGAGGTTGTGGCGTTATTCTCGCCAGTCCGTATTTAATGCACCTTTTACCGGAACAGGAACAGGAGGGTTTTGCTCGCTCAGCGCCCAACCACTATTCCCTCACTATTCTGGCACACACTGTTATCAACCTTCACACACGATTGCATGTTGTTCTTTATGCCTTTTTTCCCCCTCTTTGTGTGAATTTTTCGGGGTGGGGGGGGGGTCTCGCCCACAGCGGAAAGGATACTACCGGAACCGGAAGGACAACCTTCGTTCTCCCAGCCTTTGCATCGCACAGAGCAAGCACCACAGGCGACGGTGGTTAGCGCGTAATAAAATCGCTGGTTTGTTTCTCACACTATCGCAACAGCAAACGAAACAAGACCCCCACAACACGACGTCTAAGAGGTTTATCAATTTACGATGCAAACCCTTGGAGAAGGAAGAAGCCGGGCGCATGAAATTTAAAACCGTGCTTCCTGGCTGGCTGGCAGCGTAAACCGCAACAGCCTGACGTATCTTGTCGATCGGAAACTTCGACAAAAAAGGACCGCTTTTTTCGATGGCTATTCAATCGAGTGTGGCAGCTTCTGCTCCCTCTCCACAACAACACAGGCTGCAACTGTGAATCTTCCCATTTTTTTTTGTATGCTGGTACCCAAGAGAAAGGAAACGTGCGGTAATTTACTGCACGTGAGAATGGTTCCTCCGGTACGAGGGTGAGAGTACACTGAGACGAGCAGCAACAACACACAAAAAAAGGTATCTCTTCAAAATATCATTATACGGCGTTGCGACAGTTGCGCCACGAACATCCTTTAAACACTGAAGAACCTTCCTTTCCATGCTGCTCCTTCACATGCCGCGCTTTCGATGCACTTTCGCATACAAATGCCTAATTAAGCGCCGGTGCCTGTGTTCCTTCTCCGCCCTGCCGTCAAATACGTTTTAGCCATTTTTCAAGAGTTTATCTTCCGATTATCAGACGACGGGACGGGTGTTCTTTTTGTTTTTTTTTTGTTTTGCACTTCCTATTTGGGATAAGCGCAAAACTTTCTATATTTCCGCGTCACAGTGAGGGGTTTTCTTGAGTTAATTTGATAATAATTCAATTCTCGCGAAACTTTGCACGGGTAAGGTACAACAGCCTCGAATAGGAGCTATATACAAGGGAAACATTTCCAAACAGATAAAGGTGTCTCTGTCGCGAGTGTCTGATTAATGCTTAGGGTGAGCAATAAAGCGTTTACTACTTTTAATAAATTGTAAAAGTATTTACGAAATTGTATGTTTTACGAGAGCTTATAAGATTCAAAATTAGGCTGTTAGCAATAAATAATATATATTTTTTTCATATTTTAGTTTCATGAGTATGATATTATTTTATTTATATTTCCGAGACAATATTCATAGTTTTCACTATTTTGCATTTAAAGGTTTAACGTACCGTCCGTACCAAAACTGTTAAAATGAGCAAATTTTATGTTAGAGAAATTATTCAATTAATAAATTTCCTTCCTCTCAAGCAACTTTTAGTACATTTCAACTCATCAAATTCACAGCTTTGTTTTGTTTCGTACCCTGTGTTTGTGTGCATTACCCGTCCAAACACAGCAGCACACCACAGCTCCATCCCAAAACGAAGGCCGGCGGCTGGAATTTCCCGCCCCCCCCCCCCCCCCCCCTGCTTCGAGACCTATTTTTACACAAAGAAATCCCACCTTCGGATTTTGGGCAGCAACTTCTTCCTTCCTGCCAGCAGTGCTCGAGACATGCGAGCAAAACCGCATGTCTGAGAACACGTGTTGCCCAACGCCCGACCCCATCCTCTCATAAAACCCGTCACAAACATACACACACACACAAATCCGTCTACGCCATTCTACCACCGCGAACGACAGCGAAAAGGCAAACAATTCGAATGACCGAATGATGACTGAGTAAGCCCGGGCGCGCTGTGGAGAGAAACACACGTAGTGCCAAGCAAAATGGTTATTTTTTGGAAAATCTTTAACGAGAAAATTATTCGCAGCTTTCGCGTCCGACCCAGTCTTTTGCGTGGTTAAAGAGGGAAAGCGGGTGGGAAAGATATTCACAAAACAAAGGCAGGATCATAAAACGCAGAGAAATCCACTTTCCGGCCGGTCGGAAAAGTCCAAAGTCCTTTTGCCAGTCCCAGCAGGTTTCCCTGACTGTACTCTGGCCCCGTAGTGCCAGTGAAAAGCCATTGCACTCATGGAATCCCAAAAAAACACACACACCCATCTGCAAGCTGCACATTCAAGCGAGAGCGGAATTCATTCAACTGCCGTCTCGATTTTCTTCTATTTTCCTTTTTTTTGTTATTTTGCCTCACAAATCCAACACACTCGTCTTTTATTATGTTTGGGGTTTTTTTTTTTCTTTCTCTCTGTGTGAGTAGAAAATGGGGGTTTTCTGTGTGCCACAGAAGTTCAACCGCGAATGCTCATTCGCCCGCGAATTGGTCCGGAATGGGTGGATTGGGTGGGTGGTTTGTTCTGGCACACCGACACCGTCGAAAAGTCACCCTCGGCGCAATCGGCAAGCAAATAAAACCGAACCAAAAATACATATCCAGCAGACGTAAACATTTCCCTCGCTCTCTCTCTCTCTCTCTCTCCGAGTGACCCCTTTTTCCACCTCCATCAACCTCATCCGCCCGGGGAATTCCAGATTCTGGTTTAAGCTCTTCATCTGCTTTTGAAGAACGACGTACGACATTTACGAAACGGATCAAGAGCGCCCAAGAACCGGGTCGAGAACGGGGGGCACAATCATGAATCATGCGACTTCACTTTCCTTTGATTGTATACATCACCGCACGGTCATTCCGCCCTCAATCGGAATGAATTTCTTTTGTAACTTCCACAGCAACCGCACGGGCACAGGAGGAAAAACCTTGCGTCGAATTATTCAATTTCCTCTTGACAATATGTTGAATGAGCAGTTCTTCTGTTTTCAAGCACCATCATCATCATCATCGGGCGGGCAGCACGAATCCACGACAGCATCCATTCGGTGTGCTTGCGCGCTTACAAACGGTGTGTCCTCAATGCGGAGGAAAAGGCAAGACAAAAACCACGACCAATCGATATTCTGATCCCGGGCGCGGTGTGGCGCTTACACTCGAACTTCGTGCTGCAACTTGCACCGTTCAGCAAATATATCCTTGAAGTGCCTACTTCTCTTTTCCCCTCTTTCATTCTCGTTGCCTTTCATCGTAGCAGGAAGTGGGAGAATCACACCTCTTCTCTCTTATACCTCCCCCCTAAACCTCCTACCAACCAACCATCTTGAACCCTCTGGTGCACTTGCACGACAAACGACAAGTGGCCGAATACAAAGGAGCAAGCGACCGGAAGGATACGAGCGCGCGCGCGCGCTTGGAAAGAAAAGCAGCTTCCAACCCCCGCGTGCTGTATCTGTTCCGTTACGACCGTGGGACGCTTTGCACGCTCGACACTCTCAGCTGTTCGGTGAACCCCTCGTGGGGGACGCGCAAAGGCCTAATGCTGACGAGTGCAACCCCTTTTTTTGTTCCGAAGTGGCGAAGAGCGATGTGCTGATGGTGCTCGTCTGCTTGCTCGAGGGCTCCCCAAGGAGAGCCCACCCGGCCCACGGGATCGTGTAATAAAGCCATCGAATCGATACCGGCGACTATACCTTCCTGGCTATACTTTGTTGTTAATAAATGTGGGTAGCCGAACCAAGGGAGACAGATGGATAGCAAAAAAGTAGTTATTTTTATAGTCGCCGTTAGTGATTCGATACGGTTTACAGATAGTAGTTGAGGTTAGTTTGTTGACAATATTTGTTACGATTGTTATGTAGTTAATTGATATTAAACAAAATCAAATTAAATTTAACATTAAGTCGTATTGTGTATATTAACTTTTTCACACTTAAACTTGATAATAGTAATTCAGTTGTTCTTATTCAATATTTTTACAAGTTTCTTTATACTCCAACAACAAATTAGATTATTATGATTTTAGGATAATTCTGTTTCATCTAGATCAGGTTCTATGTGTATTCTTGTAACCCTGAAATAAAGACATTTAAGTATAGCAGAAGTTTAAAAAAATTGACAAATTACTCCAGAAATGTAGTGATCGACAAAACAATTTGGTAATTGATCTTTAATAACATCAATATGGTATTATACAACCAAACCAGATTAAGAAACCAAATGAAACTTTAGCAATGCACTGTTGTGTTAAAAATGAATAACAACACATACAACACTAATAAAGAAAACAAAATATAAGTAGATTACTTCAAAAATATGTCATTTCTACGCATTTTTGTGAGACAATATTTAAAATATACAAAATAGCATTGAATAAACGAATAACTTTGAAGTATGCCATATGGTAGCGGGTCATTACTTTAAAAAAGAACGTTAAAAATCTATTATTTACTAAATTTATAACCCTTAATTGCTACCAAATCCACCTGAGGTGCACCAACAGCAAGGTAAACAACATTTACACACGCCCCAAAAACAAAAAAAAAACCTACTCAATTATCACACCATGACTTCCAAAAGTTCGTACAATCGCACCCAATAAACCTCCAAACACACCGTACACTCAGCAACACATCGAAACCGGTGGCCCTTACGAACACGTGTTAATCAAATCAATCCAATCCAATCCAAGCATTATCTCTCTCCCTCTCTCTCTCTCTCTCTCACCTCTTAATTGGTTCTCACTACTACGAGAGCCTTACCGTCTCTCGCAAGTTCGTCAAGCATTTCCGACCCTCCCGGGTCTAGTATTTCCTTTTCAAAGGATCCGAGTTTCCCCAATCCACACCGCTTACTTTGGTTTTCACCAAGGCAGGCACAAAGCTTTATGGATCGAAAATCAGCTTCAATTTCCTTCTTTTTTTTGGAGAAATTCAAACCAACCCAGCTCTTAAATTTGAGTGTTTCTGTTGTGCTGGTTGTGTTTCTATTGTTATTTACTATTTTTGGGACCGATTGTAGGTGTTGTGGGGCGGGGACTTGCTCCTCTCCAGCTGGCCATCCGTTCGTCATAAACACATTCCGATACCAACAAAACGAAAGCACGCGGTGACGCGACACACTCCACTGCCCGTGTGGCTCTCGGACTTCCACGCGTTACAACTCGCCCAAATATCCATCCACCCAGGTACTCCTCTCTGTGTATTTTGCTCCTCACTCTCTTTCCCCCATTTCGACCGATGCCCCGATGGTGGCCGCGACAAGGTGAACGAAAGGCCAGTAATTACCATCGGGGGAAGCCAAATGTATGTGCATACAGAGTAGCCCCGGAGCACCGTAAAGCACCAAGCGTAAGCGCGCGCGAAACAGAGCCGCCACCAGCACCACCGCCACACACAGTGGGTTCAGCCAACCGGTCCCGAAACCATTTCTTTGCGCGTCCAAAATTCGAAAAAAGGAAAAGCCATTAATGCCAATGGTCGGAGGAGAGTGCCAATGTTACGCGTGCCACCTAGCCCCAACGGTCCGTTCGAACGGAATGCGCCTCGGCGGTGCGATTTATGATGCAGTGCTTCCAATTGGCGGTATGGGGTGAGGTTCGTGTTATTTTGATTTTTATCATTATCAGCGAGCATAAAGTTCCAGGTGTGGATATTAAATACTCTCGCTCTGTGCGCGGCGAACTCTTTCCGTTGGTTGGAAGGGCTAGGAGGGCAAAGCCACCTTAAATCCCGCAATAATTAGCAGTGTAAGCCCGTATAACCCGATGGATTGAGAGCAGAGGGGGGGGGGGGGTAGCTTGATGATCGTGTGAGGTTTTATTATTTGGAAGCACAAGTCTTGCACACATTTTCCTGTCGATCAAACGGGATCTTCACGTATGATCGAGGTGCGGCATGAACCGGTGAGAGAGGGAGAGGGAGATATCGATAATAAAGCAAGCCATAAAATCCTCCGTGTGTGCACACACCGATATTTACGACCGATATACACTCACCAACACACCAGAGCAGATGGCAAATACATACACACGTGGTCTTAAAAATGTGCGGATGGAATCAGCATGCTTTCAAGAAGGGTTGTCAAACTTGTAGAATACTAGTGAATTTTCAACAAAATCAAAAAAATGGGTGAACAGAAAATAATCATAATATTCTCTACACATCTGTACTGGTATGTACTATCAAATATAAATTAATTTCATTGATAATGGTTGAAGAAAACAACCTAGTATAGGGTTCCATTCCGTTTTAAGTTGTTAGGCTGAAATTTCAGCCTGTCAGCTGTTTGCATTGTATAGCAGTTTTCGAGCAACTATCAAAGTGGGTATAATATACAGGTGGGCTTATCCCAAGGTATATGCATTTAGAAGGCTGATTTTTATCGCTTCTGTTTCTGAATGAAGATTTTAAGAGTGTTTTGAGTATTCGTCAAGCCTCAAGAAAGCTTGTTTGAACAAAAGTTTTCACCCATCCTGTCAAAAAGTGATATTCAAATTTGGTTTTAAAAAACATACTATGAGACCACCTG